>CM057388.1:13776085-13796085 GCA_030015415.1 Cynopterus sphinx
ATTAGGCCTTCTCAATGGAATCGTTATTAGCGATTTGGATGTTTTAGTTTATTTGCTGGGCTCTTGATTTGGAGCCTTTTCGCTACAAATGTGTTGCCTTTATCTTTTTGATGTCCTACGAGAGAATGTTCCCTCTTGGTTCACCTGGTGATCCGTTTCTGTGTATGATAAATTATTCGGAGCTTATGCGAATTGTTTGACGGGTTTTCCAAGTTGCTGTTTTAGTGGGAGACAGACCTCCATCCTTGGGCGGGAATGTGTGGGCTCTTGAGGTTCAAGGTGGACGTTTTGGGCTGAGATGCGATATTTATTAGCCTTGATGTTTGAAGTACCCATCAGTGACCAATAAGCTGTACTGCAGCCTTGAATACTAACTGAAAGGGGTCTGAAATTCCATGGGGATTAAAAATAGCCAAACCACATGCTGAAATTAGAATTTATATTTAGACGATATATTGTCTTTCACTCACCCTGCAGCATTTTCTTTTTAAGGCCGTAGATGTGCGGCTCTGTGGTTCTCGTTTTAGAAACACGCAGAACTCACTGGAAAGCCAACCTGGTTAATACAAACATAGTCTGGGTAAACATGTGGGAGTTGCTATGCAGCATCGGGGCAGGACATTCTCCACCAACACCACACTGACTCAGTTCAATCACAGCCACTGAATGGCATTTTATAGAAGTGGCATTGGGAGATGCTATCTCTTACCCCGCAAGGCGTTTGGGATGTGTAGTTCGGCCTTCAGCAGGAAGACCCCCAGAGATGGGGGCAGATGCGGTTTGAAGGGTGCTTTGTGCGTGTCAGTTCTCCGGACGGTCCCTTATTGTCCCCCCGTTTACCTTAGCCTAGATGCTGTGTAGTGCAGAACATACTTGTGGCTTTGGAGAGGAACTGGATGGTGGAAACTGTATTTCCAAAGCTGCCTGTGTATTAGGGCAGCACTCTTTTTAATTACAGAATAGAGGTTCTGAGTCTTTTCGTATAGCCTTGATAATTTTTGTGTGATTTCCTCCTTCAGACATATAACCTTGGTGATCACCTTGACATGGGATATGTCTCTCTTGGAATGCCAAGCAGAGATTATTTTATGCGTTTAAGTCATGGTTATAAATAACGTCGCCTGTCGTATACTCCAGATGCATTAAACAAAAATCCGTTGAGCACCTACTCTGGTCCAACCTTGTTCCGGCCACTAGGGATGCAGCAAGGCACTACAGTAGGTTCCTGTCCTCATGGAACTTGCTTACATTCCAATGATGGGAAGACAAATAATAAACGATAGCTCTATGACATGGCAGATGGTGGCAAGTACTGTGGAGAGACAAGCAGCTGTGTAAGGAGGAAATGGATCGATGCAAGTGGGGGTTGCTAAATTATAGGGTGGTTAGCGAAGTTCTCCAGGTTCTCAGAAGGATGAGGCAGTGAGCCTTGTAGATATGTGCAGGAAAAGCATGTCAAACACAAGGAACAGCGAGTGTAAAGGGCCTGAGGTAGGAGGGTGCTCACATATTTGAGGAATAGCAAGGAGGCTGGTCTGGCAAGGGATGAGTGAATGGTGGGGAGAGTAGGTAAGAGGTAAGGTGAGAGAGATGGGGCAGGGGGAGGAGACAGACCATGGGGGGCCATGTGGAGCATTGTAAGGATTTTGACTTCTAGGGGAGACGAGGAGCTACTGGGGAGTTCTGAGCAGTGGAGGGCCATGGTTTGACTTTAAGTGGCCTGCTTTGACTGCTATGATCCGGGCAAAAGAAGATGGCAGATAAACCGAAAGGGTAACAGGGGAACACGTGAGAAGTGGTTAGTTAGATTCTAGATGCATTTTAAAGTCAAAACTGATAGGATTTGTTAGTCAGATCTTTCCCCCTGCATGTATATAGGATGAATGGTAGAGGAATTCCTTCCTGTAGTGTATTAATTCTGAACTGAATTCTAATACATTTAATTACTCGCCTAAAAATAAGTAATTTCAAGGTAAATAAATGCATAGACTCCTTACCCAAATCACCATGTTTTCCTAATCATAGACTTAATGGTCGACTGCTTGCTGTACAAAAGACACAAAAGATCTCATGGACCCCACATGCCATAGCTATGTCCTTGGTCTTAATAAGATTTTTTTGGCGGGGGGACTCATGCTTGACTTTAAGCTCACAGTCTAGTGATAAAGAAAAATTTCTGGACCAGAGACACATGGAGAGATCCTTGAAAGTCATGAGAATTGAAGCTGGAATGAAGCAGTCTCAGATGGGTATGTGTTCATCCATATGCAGGTGTGTTGAAGGGGTGACGAGAAATAAATAACTGCTGTACAGGCACACTTCAGAGATGTTGCGGGCTCAGATCCAGACCACCGCAATAAAACGAGTTGTAATCTTCTTGCTGGTGAAGGGTCTTGCCTTCATTTAGTTCACTCAAAATGCAACATCTGTGAAGTGCAAGAAAGCGAAGCACAATAAAACAAGGTATACCTATACTAATTTTTTAGTATAAATGTGTACTTTAGTGGTTGGAGAAGCCAAAGATGAGAGGTATTACATAGCAAAGGTGAGATGTGAGCTAGCACTGGAGAGGTCAGTAGGATGAAAATAGGTGGAGATGGGAAAACAAGACATTCTTTTGCATCTCTTCTCAGTGCCTCTACTTAGAAGCTAGAGGATTTTATACCTTCTCTCACTCTCTCTATTCAGTATATTTAGGTGATGCTTTGGAGACCAGTTTCAGGAAGCTATGTCACTTCTACTTTGAACCATTAAATTGAAGTCGAATCTTGAGAGCACACTAGTCTACAATTTGATTAGCTACCAGACCCCAGTTTAGTGGTGTCAGGCCACGTTCTTCTTTTGGGATGGTAATATGTCAAAGAAAATCTTCTCGGGCAAGTCTTGAAATTAAAGTAGTGGGAGTGTGCTTCGTATCCTGTTTCTTCTTTTCAATTCTTATACCTTGTCTTTCCACCGTTCTTCCCATTCCTACTCTCCATTTACGCTCAATTCTCCTATAATGTAATACACATGTTTCTAAAAATAAGCAAGTGATATAAAATCACATAATAACAGCCAAATGGTTTATGGGGGAAACACGGGGGTTTGGGGCACAGCACATAAAAACTTTACCAGTGCCACATAAACAAGAATATAGGACCTAAGGAAAACAGCATAATTTTACACATCTCAGAGAGCTAAGAAATATATAAATACTGCAATAAATATGGCACTTTACCTTGAAAAAGTCATGAAGTTTACTTGAGGAAGAGGACCTCAGAAGGGTCACAGCTTGTGAATCATTGTGGGGTGGCGGAAGGAATGTTATCTGAAATGGGAAGGAAAGTTGGAACAAACACCAGATGTGAGTGAGTGTAGCTCATATCACACTCAGAGAACTTGGATAGCTGGTCAGTGTTGAGGAGTGTGTGCATTTTATGTATTCTTATGTGACTTGGTACAACTGGGTACAGTTTTCTGCATTCACCTAGTATTTCTTATGGACCAAATCCAACAGAAGCAAACATAAATTTCACATTGTGTTCATATTGTTCCCTGATATAGCAATGACACTGGAATAAATTCTCATATTCAAAGTAAGCATTATAGTGGAACCAGCTGTACCTTGTTTTATCTTGATGATTAATTAGCACCTTATTTTCCTCCTACTTTAGAGCTCTGTCCTCATCCTCATAATGTGCAAAGATACTCTCATTTTTACAAAGATTGAATGAAACCTCTGCCAACCAGAAAAATTTATTGAATATTGTCTGTCTTTGGGATGCACAAAGTAAAAAGGGTTTTGAAGCCCTTATACAACTTCACCATGAGGAACGAAGCATAGATATCCAAAGCAAACCAAAAATTCTTAACAATATATTATAGAATTAATAAATCAGTGCTGAGGACATAGGGTAAAATAGAGTTAGTAAGGTTTTTAAAACAGAGTTAATAAAGTAAGATTTTTTAGATGATATATCTTTTGGCCCAGATCTTAGAGTTGTGAACATAGATTGGAAAAGTAAAAGGAACAAAAGGAACTCCTGACACCCAGAGAGAATGTGGAAATCCCCAAAGTTTTTTCTTTTTTTCTTTTTCTCTCATACTTCATCCCCTGAGGGATTTAATGGTGACAACAGAAGCTGCAGTGGGCATCACCAAGAGCCAAAACTCCAAGGAAGGGAAAACTATATGTCTTTCTCTCTGTCTGTCTGTCTCTCATAAGCAGGCAGGTAGGTAGGTAAGTAAAGGCCCAGCTTTCTGACTAGAGGACCAAAAACAAGAGCCTAGTGGCAGGTAATGGACAGGTACCAGGGAAATCACAGACAGAGATGGTCTATGGCCTCCTGGGCTCACCCCTCAATCTGGAAGGAAAGGACCTGAGCCTAATCAGTGTTCCAGAGACTTTCGGAACTGATCATCACCCAGAACCCAGATGAACTAATAGGTGGTACACGCATGAGACAGCTTCAGAAAGCACTGCAACAGTTTTGAAAACTGAGCTGACATCCGAGTCACAGCCCACAGAAAATAGCTTGGAACTCACACCACAAACCAAATGAAGTCACTTGCCTACTAAAACAAAAATGTCAGCATTTTTTATAGGATTTAAACAAGACCCATAGACTCATACTGTTCAAAAGGACCAAGATACAGTCCAGAATTACTGGTTATAAGAAGAACCAGGAAAATTTCAACTTGCATGGAGAAAAAGAAAATCAAAAGATATCAATGCTGAGATGATACTGTTGTTAGAATTATATGACAAAGACTGTAAAGCAGCTATTACACAAATATTCTGATAAAAAGTGGTGAATATTTTTGAAATGAATGGGAAAAAATCTCATCAAAGAAGAGCCAAATAAATATATTAGAACCAATAAATATGCTAATCAAAATTAAGAACTCACTGGGTAAGCTCAATAACAGAATGGAGACAACAGAGGAAAGAGTCAGTAAACTTGAAGTAGATCAATAGAAATTACCTAATCTGAAAAAGAGAAAAAGACGTGGTGTTGAAGAGAACAGAGCCTCAGGGGCCTTGTGGGACAACAGAAAGTCTTGATAGTCATGCCATTCCCAAAGAGGAGGAGGAGCACCAGGCTGAAAAAAATATATTTGTAGAAATGTGAAGACTTCCCAAGTTTGGCAAAAATAAAATAAAATAAAATAAAAAATAAAATGCATAAAATTACAGATTAAAAAGCTCAGTGAATCCCAAACAGTATAAACCCAAAGAAATCCACTTCCAGACACGTCATAGTCAAACTTTGGAAATAAGACAAAGATACATTTTCGAAAGGTAACAGAAAAACAGTGTTTTATAAGAGGAAAGGATTCAAATGATGACACATTTCTTATAAGAAACCATGGAGGCCAGAAGGAGTGGAACAATGTTTGCAAAGTGCTAAAAGAATTATCAACTCACATTTTTAGATCTAGCAAAAAAGAAAAAGAACTCGTTAGGAGTAAAGATAAAAGATATTTGCAGATGGGGGAAAACTAAGAGAATTTATTTCCAGCAGACCTACTCTGAAAGAATTGCTGAAGGGACTTAACTGATGATGGTCTCGTAAGGTTATAATGGAGCTGAATTTCCTGTAATCAATGGAAGGATATGTGGTTCGGGAAGAATTTTTTTTCTTTGTTGGGAACAACACCTGTGGGGCTTGACAGTAGATTCCCTCTCATTCATAGCACTTCAACCTCGAGTGCACTGATGACCTCCCCATCAGTCAGACACTGACCTGTTTAGTGCAGAGGAGCCTGTCCTCCCAGGGCTACATATTCAAAGGGTGCTACAGCCTTCCCAGATCTCGGTTGGTGGTCTTCAGAATACATGGCTGTAAATTCTTCATTGAGGACCTAAGATCCTGTACAAGGACACAGGTCCACAGGAGCGACCTTAACAAGTACTCAACGCCACTGTCACTTTAGTAAATGACTTCTGCGGTTGTGTGGGGCCAGCCTGTCCCTGTACTTTGGAAATATTTTCAGGTTGCAATGACGTAAAGCATAGATAAGTTTTATTTCTTCCATCCATTCAATGCCAGAGAGAGGCCTTTGTGCCAGAAGGGTCAACAGGACCAAATTTCCAACGTCCAAATAGTGAGTCCTCAGTTCTACACCTGCTCCATGTTAAACACTCTTTTTTATGACTACCACACACTTCCTTAATCTGACCACTGCTCCATCCTGCAGTAGCCAAAACCACACTGCCATGACAATCCCTGATGTTCCTCCATCTCTCCATCTCGATTTCTTATTCATACTGATCTTCAGGCCACCTTTCACTCCCTCCTGACAGTCACTCACTATTATGGTGACTTAGGTCTCACCCAGCCAGTTTCTCCTCTATATTTCCAATCATTCCAGCCTACGTCCCTGTTCATGGAGCAGAGTTGACAGCTTTGACATTCCATTTTGACTCTGTTAGAAGGAAGCAAGGGATGGGCTTATGGGACAGTGTTGATAAAGTCTACAGCAGTGCGCAGTAATGTTCTGAGCCTTCCTGTTCACTCACTCAATCACCCAGAGCAACTTCCAGTCCTGCAAGCTCCATTCATGATAACTGCCCCATTACAGGCATGTCATTTTTTATCTTTTATATTGTATTTTTACCATACTTTTTCCATATTTAGATGTTTAGATACACAAATACCATTGTGCTACAATTGCCTGCAGTATTCAGTGCAGTAACATATTGTACAGGCTTGGAGCCTAGGACCAATAGGCTAGGCCACAGAGCCTAGGTATGTAGTAGACCATACCATCTAGGTTAGTGTAAGTGCACTCTGTGATGGCCACAGAATGATAAAATCACCTGATGATGCATTCCCCAGAATGTATCCTCATCATCAAGTGACACATGGCTGTACAACCAATTAAAAGAAATGATCAGAATGGATTTTGAAAACTGATGCAGCTATATCATGTCTTCAAGAATCTCACTTCACATATAATGATACAGGTAGGTTAAAAGTAGAAAATGGCAAAAAGTATACCATGCAAACGCTAATCAAAAGAAAGTTAGAGTCGCTATATTAATAACAGAAAATTAGACTTCACAGCAAAGAAAATTACTAGGGATAAAGAAGGACTTTACGTAATGATAAAAGAGCTAATTCACTAAGAAGAGATAACAATCCAAAATGTGTAATCACCTAACAACACTGCTTCAAAATACCTGAAGCAAAAACTGGCAGAACTGAAAGGAGAAATAGACAATCCATAATTATACTTGGCAACTTTAACACTCCTCTCTCAGTAATTGATAGAAATATTGGACAGAAAATCAGCAAGGATAGAGAAGAACTGACAGCCAACTGGATCTAATTGGTATTTATAGAACGCTCCACCCAACAATAGCAAGATTCACATTCTCGTCAAGTGCACATGGAACATTTAACAAGATACACTGTATTCTCAGTCATAAAAGGAACCTTAATGAATTTAAAAGAATTGAAATCATACAAAGCATATTGTATCATTTGTCTTTTTTACCTTTGTCAGCCTTGCTAGAGGCTTATCAATTCTGACAAAGGTGAAAAGAGAAAAGATACAAACTAGCAATATCCAGAATGCTAGACCTTCATAGACTTTAAAAGGATCATAAAGTAAACACATATGTGACAACTTAGAGGTAGTGGAACAGTTGCTCAAAAATTGCAAACTATAAAAATTCATCCAAGATGAAATAGATAACCTCAGTAGTCCCATAATCTGTTAAAGAAATTGAATTTGTAATTTAAGAGACTAAAGCTGGAGGAATCGATACCCAAATTTAAGACTTATCATAAAGCTACAGTAATCAAGACAGTGTGGAATTGACAAAAGGATAGACACCTAGACCAGTGGAAGAGAATAAAAAGAATAAAGTTACACAAGCGTGACCATCTGATTTTTGACAAAGATGCCAAAACAATTTAATGGAGAATGAATATTCTTAACGAGTGATGTTGGAAAACTAGGACATCCAAATGCAGAAAAAAATGAACTTCAACGAAGCTCTTACCTTGTACAGAAATTGACTCAAAATGTATCACAAGTCTAAATGTGAAACTATCAAACATTAGAAGTAATACGTAAATAAGAAAACATCTTCATGACCTAGGATTAGGCAAGCTATGAGAAAATCACCTGGACTTCATCAAAATAAAAACCTTTGCTTTGCAAAAGACAGTGTTACGGGAAAGAAATAACACGCCACAGACGTGTAGAAAATATTTACAAACCACATATCCAACAAAGTACTTTAAAACTCAACAGGAAAAAAAGCAAGTGATCCAATTTAAAAATAAATGAAAGACTTGAATAGATCCTTCACCAACAACGATATGAGGATGACAAATAAGCACGGGAAAAGTTGTTCAGCATTACTAACATCATGAAAATGCACATCGAAACCAGGACAAGATACCTTTCCACGCCTGTTAGAATGGCTATAGGACAAAGTACCAACTATAACAAATGCTGAAGAGGATGTGGAGCAACAGGAACCTTCATACATTGCTGGTGGGGATGTACAATGGTGCTGTCAGTCTGGAAAACAGTTTGGCAGTTCCTTACAAAGGTCAATATACATTTACCATGAGACCTAGAAATCCTTCTGAGTATTTACCTTGGAGAAATGAAAACCTATGCTCATATAGAAACCTGTATACTAATGTTTATAGGCGACTGAATTCATAAAGTCAAAATTCATAATAGCCAGCTGAATTCATAATAGCCAAAAACACACTTCAAAGGGTGAATGAATAAACTGGTGCTTTCGTACCATGAACTACTGAGAAACCCAACAACTGGGTTGGATCTCTGAGGCATTATGCTGAGTGAAAGAAGCCAGACTTGAAAGACTGAAAATGGTGTGATTCCATTTATATGGCAGTCTCAAAATGACAACTCAATAACCGTGGGGAACAGATCAGTGATGGTCATGGATAGAGAAGGGTGTGAATACAAAAGGGCAACAACACAAGGAAGTTTTGGAGGTGATGGAAATGCTCTCTATCTTGATTCTTGTGAGTGTTACATGTGTTAAAAACTGTACCCTTCTCCCAAGTCAATTTTCCTGTCATTTCTAAAGTAAAAATTAATATCAAATTTCTGTGGCCTGGTGATATGAAGATATAACTGCTTCAAGGATAAATCTTCTCAAATCAAAGGGCACATTTGAAGATAGAACAAAAAGGACTCCATTTACACAAATAGATTATACGAATTAAATGTCCAGCATAAGGTAAATTCCAAAACTTCCAAGCTGAAAGCAAGGCACATCATTGAGAATCCCTGCAAAGCCCTCTACACCAGCTAAGGAATCTACACCAAGGGGAAAGTATCCAACTAGGACAAAAATCTCTTTTAAGGAACGAAACATTAATATTCTCATTGCTAAAGTAAACACAGAGACAGAGCTTTCCAAAGCCTAGCTTAAATGGATGGAATGGATTTGGGCATCGGGGTATTAGACCACTCATGGAAATTCTAAACATTTAAATAAGAATGTAAAGCCTTGAAAACATGAGTGTTTTGTATAGGAAAATCTGGATCTTGGAGCAATGTGATTTTTTTTTGGCAAGGGTAGAGTTCAGGAAGCTCTACATTTGCTTGTGCGATACAGACATATATTTGCTTTATTATTTGTTGTGGGGGAACTTGGCATCTTAGAGAACAAGAGAATCTCAGTCCTGATTTGTTTTTCTCACCTTAGCCAGCATTCTGGAACCCTTTTCCAACATATTCCTGTCTGTCGATTAAAGATGATCGTTTAAAAACAAACATCAGACACACACACAAAAACCAAATTTCTAAATTTTTGCAATTAAGAGTATAAGTTAGTTTCAATCATGTTCCTTTTGTTCTCCCGGTTTAACATTACTGGTTAAAGTTATTTTACATTCATAACTGTTCAACAGTGTATCTGAGCAAGGTAAAATAGATTCCGGTGGAGTCGTATTGGTGGGTGGGACCTCCTACAGGCCCATGGATGACTGAAGGCTCAAGCTGCCTCCAACAGCTTCTGCCTACCTATGCTATCTCTAAAGGGGAACAGTATTCTAATAAAGATATTTTCTTTTTATCTTATAATGGTTGCGATTAGATGCCGTTTCATATTAGGCTTAGCAAATTCACATCCTCATCTTCAGGTGATGATATACCAATTTACCCATTTCATTTCTTCACAAAACTAACTTGCCTATTTGGACAGCACAGGGCTCTAACTCCTACATTCTGGATATACTTCATGCCATTGTTCCAGCATTACAAATTGTTCCAAGCTACATTCTATGGGCGAAGTCCCAGACCTTATCCAAAGACATCCCTTGAGTATTTCCACTTCTTTTTCGTTTATAAGGTTGCTCTATTGAAGTTGATCTATAAATTAAGAAAATGTTTGAAAACCATTCACCTGGACAGATGATATTCACGGATAACAAGAACTTGAGGTTTTAACCAATCATCTGTGCTTCCCATCACCCTAAACTTTTAAAGTGTTGTTACCAGAAACATTTGACTGATTTCGTTCTTTATTTTACTCAGTATCATAACCGTGTTTATTGAATACCTACTATATTCCAGTACGATATTTCAGGAAAGTGTATTACTTTTTCTCATTTTTCTGGTTGAAAAACTGCTGAGAAGTAAAGTGGCCTAAGGAGGGAAAGAGGAAAAACTAGGATGTGGATTATCTGCATCTGAATAGATGAGCATGACAGTGTGTATATCCAGTCCAAGGTGGTGGCGACTCAGTGAGATTGGTGGATAGAGACAAATGATTTGAGAGAAACAGACCTAGAGCTTAAATTGAAGCATTTCCGTTATAGTCATTGAGGATTACAGAACAGTTAGAGCCAGGAGGAATACAGAAGAAAATAGACACTTTTGCATGTCAGTGAAACCTGCCAAGCAATCAGATCAGATGTGAGCATAACACAGACTTAAGGAACTAGAGAATAGTTCATTGTGGATCCTTGAACTTTCTGTTCAAACCCCAGAAAGAATAATAGAGCATAGAAGGTAAAACAGGAAAACAAACAGTGGGTAGGATCTAAATCTGTTGAGGGTGGAATGAAGCCTATTCAGGAGCCTGAGGACAATCTTTAGAAAGGGAGATGACAAAAAATTTAAAATACAACTATTATGACCCAGCAATTCCACTTTGGGGCATTTTCTGAAGAAAGCAAAAACACTAATTTGAAAAGAGAACACACACCACTGTATTCATTGCAGCATTATTTACAGTAGCCAAGACATGGAAGCAATTTAGCATCGATGAATGGATAAGGAAGAGGAGGTGGTATATGTAGAATAGAAAACTACTCAGCCATAAAAAGGAATGAAATCTTGCCATTTGTGCCTATATGGATGGATCCAGAGGGTATTATGCTAAGTGAAATAAGAGGCAGAGAAAAACAAATGCCACATGGCTTTGCTCATATGTAGAATCTAAAAAACGAGCAAACAAAACAGAATTGAAACAGACTCATAAGCACAGAGAACTAACTGATGGGCCAGAGGGGTGGAGTGTGGGGAGATGGGCAAAAAAGGTGAGGGAGATTAAGAAGTACAAACTGCTAGTAAGTCAGGGGGAGTGATGTACAGCACAGAGAATGTAGTCAATATCATAATAACTTTGTACAAAGACAGATGGCTACTAGATTTACCGTGGTGATCATATCGTAAGGTATATAAATTTTTAATCACTGTATTATACACGTGAAACTAATACAATATCATGTGTCAACTATAATTAGAAAAAGAAGGACAGACCATTAGTGAGATATATTATCAAAGAACTTCCCATCATGCTCTGAGACCTAGATGTATAGAGCCTGGGCAGGTTTTTTATTTCTCTTTTTCTGATTTTTTTCCATAGATAACTTCTTAAGTATCAAACCTTTCAAAAAAAAAGCAGTTTAACAGGAAATTACTGTTTTCTTTTAGGTGGAAGTAGTTGATAGAGAACACAGTCATAGCTGTGCCTTTTATTCCAAGGAAAGTCCGTTAGTTGGTGTTTGTTTTAACACCTCTGTGGAATGCTTTGGTTTCCTGTTAAATGTAGAAAGTGGCCTAGGTAAGCTTTCAGTAGGAAAGACCGGGTCTTGAATACAAGCAAGCCTGGCTCCTAATTAAACAAGTGTCTAATACTGTAATTTCTAATGCACTCTGAAAAGAAAAGGCAAAGAGCAGACAGACCAGTTTTTGTTGGCTCTGTTTTCGCTCTGCTAGTATCATTCTGGCAAATTGGAAGAATTAAGAATTAGTGAATTACACATGCATGTACATTAATACCCTTCCTTTTGTTACTTTTTTTCATTGTTTATCGAAGTTAATTTGCTGACATTTGAAAAGTATACCAAGAGTGACTCCTTACTAAATAGCTTCTTGTACAAAATATCGTGGAGGAGAAGTTTACTAGCACTAACTAGTCTTTGGATGTGTAATGGGTTTCAGTAACTAAATTATACTTCAATAGCTACCTAAGATTTTCTATAGAAAATCCAAACCATTGGACTTCACTAAATGATTACTCAGTAAGAGAATTACTCCTGATCTCGTGTTATGGTGGCTGATTAGGCTAGGGAATCTCCAGCCGTAGAGCCTAGTGGCTATGTTGGAGGTAAAATATATGGATTTTTAATATAATATTTTTTATTTTTCAGTTATAATTGGCAAACAATATTATATTAGTTTCAGGTGTACAACATAGTGATTAGACATCTATATATTCACAGAGTGATCACCCCTATAAATCTAGTACCCCTCTGACATTGTACATAGTTATTACAATATTATGGACAATATTCCTTACGCTATACTTTGCACCTCCATGACTGTTTTGTAACTACCAATTTGTGCTTTTTAATCCCTTCCCCCATTTTCACCTATTTCCCCCAGACACCCCTCCCATTTGATAACCCTCAAAATGTTCTCTGTACCTATGAGTTTGTTTCTTTGTTTTGTTCTGTAGATTCCACATGTACATGAACTCATATGACCTTTGTCTTTCTTTCTCTTACTTATTCCACTCAGTACAAGACCCCCTATGTTCATCATGAAATACCTTTTCCATCTTTTTACTTTCTGTCTATATGTCTTTTAATCTGAAGTGAGTCTCTTGTAGGCAGCATATGTAAGGGTCTTGTTTTCTTATCCATTCAGACACCCTTTCTTTTGATTGGAGCATTTAATTCTTTTTCATTTATAGTACTTATTGATAGATGTGTAGTTGCTGCCATTTTTTATCCATATTTTTGATACATATTTTCTTCTTAAAGAAGTTCCTCCAACATTTCCTCTAACATTGACTTGGTGGTGATGAACTCCTTTAGCTTTTCTTGTCTGGGAAGCTCTTTACCTGTCCTTCAATTCTAAGTGATAGCTTTGCTGGATAGAGTAATCTTGGTTGTATGTCCTGGGTTTTCATCACTTTGAATATTTTGTGCCGAGCCCTTCTGGCCTATAAAGTTTCTGTTGAGACATTGGCTGCCAGTCTTATGGGAGCTTCCTTGTAGATAACTAATTGCTTTTCTCTTGATGCTTTTAAGGTCCTCTCTTTGTATTTAACCTTTGGTATTTTAATTATTATGTATCTTGGTGTGGGCCTCTTTGAGTTTATCTTGTTTGGATTCTCTGTGCTTCCTGGCGATGTATGTCTCTTTCCTTCACCAAGTTAGGGAAGTTTTCAGCCATCATTTCTTCAGATAGGTTTTCAATTTCTTGTTCTCTTCTCCTTATGGTACTCCTATGATGCAAACATTGTTATGGTTGATGTTATCCCAAAGGCTTCTTAAACTATCATTTCTTTGGGTTCTTTTTTCTCGTTGCTGTTCTCATTGAGTGTCCTCTGCTTTCCCATCTTCTGTGTCACTGATTTGCTCCTCCATTTCATCCACTCTCTTAATTCCCTCTTATGTACTCTTCATCTCAGATATTCTATTCTCTATTTCTGACTGGTTCCCTATTATGTTTTTCATCTCCACTTTTATGTTTTCTGTCTCTTTATTAAAGTTCTCACTGAGTTCATCTACTCTTGCCCTAAGTTCATCGAGCATTTTTATATCCAGCGTTTTGAACTCTGTATCTGCTAGATTGCTTGTCTCTATTTTGTTGAGTTCTTTTTCTGGAGCATTTTTCTTTCATGTAGGACATTCTTCTTTGTCTCCCCATTTTGGCTGCTTCCCCGTGTCTGTTTCTATGTATTAGGTAGGGCTCCTAAGTTTCTTGGTCTTAGAGTGGCTTTATGTACTTGTTGTGCTGCAGAGCCCAGGGGTCTAGTTGTGGGCCAAGTTCAGCCACAGCCTGGGCACCTCTGAGGCCACCTGATAAGAGTCACCAAGCAATCCACAGATAGCTGCAACTCATGCTGGGCTTATAGGCATCTCAAAGGGCCGAGGCAGAAACTGAAGCCAACTATCACTGGCTTGGGGCTGCTCAGCAAAAGGTATAGGCATGCTGAGGCCAGATGCTGTTTCTTTGGGTTTGTGAGCCTTTGAGAGATTTTAGGAAAGTCCATAGCAGGAGCCAAGACAACCCATTTTGTATGGAATAAATCACTGGAAGTAGCTTGGGTGGGCTCATAAGTTGGGAGGAGCAGGGTCACTGGCAATCACCTGGGCAGTGGGACCTGTGTTATCTTGGTTGATGGTGACTCAGGTATGGCAGCACCAGGCTGGGAGTAGGGATGGTTCAACATAGGAACAATGGATACATCTAGCATTTCTTTTGGGGAGAAATCTGCCCCTCCAGCCCTCAACCTGAAGCCCGACAACTCACTCCCTGTATGTCCCTGGTGCCCCTCTAGCAGCTGTGCTAGAACTCAGAGCGAGCTAGTCCATCACCAAGTAAGGCCGAAGCAGGCTCTTTAAGAGGAATGTGTGTGACACTCTTAACCTTCTGTCTCACTCGACCAAAACCTCATCTGTTTTTCGCAGCTAGAGGTCGTGGGGACTCCTCTTCCCAGTGCTGAAACACTGGGCTGGAGAACCTGGTGCATGGTCAGGACCCCTCACTCTTCAGGTGGAGGTGGGGCCTCTGCAGCCAAGATACCCCTCCTGATTCCTAGTCACCACATGAAGTTGTTAGGCCAGGCTATTTCGTGTCTCCACCCCTCCTGCCAGTTTGAGGTGACCTGATATTTTTGTCCCTAGTTGTAGGGCTGCTACAATTTCTGTCTTCTAATAGTTTATAAAGTGTATAGCATCATCATAGACGGACATAAAGACTCTAGAATGAAACAAAGACTATAAAGGTACATTAAGGATTTACTGTAGCCAAATTTAACCAAAAAAAAATTAAAACAAACATATACTACCTACTATTTCAGGCACTGTTGTAAGCATTTTCTCTACTTAAAAACTCTTAATCTACACCATAATTCTATGAGGCCATATTGTCATCCCTGTTTTATAGATGAGGAAACAGACCACATATCTGCTAAGGGGTGGAGCCAGGATTTGAACCCAGTCTTGTTCCAGAGTCTGTGATCTTAACCACCACACTATACTTGCTTCGCTTCATATCTTTACATTTAATAGTTCAATATTCCTTGGCTTTATTTAGCTCCTTTCTTCTAAAGAGCTCAAATTCCCTGTGCCAGAATCCTGGGAGTCCTGAGGTAGTTGTGATATAATCCATCTTCAAGGGGATTACAGTACCTTAAACAGAACTGATATATTAGCTATGAAGAGATTAAAAGCAAGGCCACATTTTGTCCTATTTCAACCTATTGGAGAAGTAGAAATTGAATCTTTATTTTTTTACAGTAATTAGTACTGAAGACTTACCACCCCATCTTTTTAAAAAAACAATTGCTTACATCATTAATGACTTTTCTTTAGAATTATAAAAAGTATATTATTTGACCTCAGCTCTGGTATGAAGTTCACCCAAAATTTAGAAAGAAAAAAGTTAAATTCTTGCCAGTGCCTATTTCGTTTATTTCAGGAAACTTCCCAAAGGCAAATATTCCTAGTTAATAAAGAGGTACAATACTCATTACAGTTACTTAGTGCTCACTGCACACCAAATACTATACTAAGTGTTTCACACACATTATCTCTCATTCAGTCCCCATAACAGAGCCTTGATGTGAGTTCCCCCCACCCCATTTACAAATGAAAGGAGAGGTTGCTTGGCCTCTCTGAACCTCAGTTTTTTCATTTGTAAAGCAGAAAAGGAAAGCTTCTTTATATTCTAATAGGAATTTCTAAATCCAGATGAAAAATTTCTCAAGTATATACACAAAGGTCTATGTGCATCATAAACTTTAAGAGCTCAGATTTTTACATCTTTCCAATCAAAAGCACAGTTTCTAAAAGGTGCTTCTCAGCATAAAGGTGAACAAAAAATTATAAAATAATTCGACAGTTAGACTCGGGGTCCCCAGTGCAACAATGATACAATTGGGAAAGCATTTTATTTGGCTTAGTTTCTCCTTGCAACCTCTACCATTAGCCCCCAGGCCAGTGCCCTTTGCTTTGGCCCTGTGCTCCAGCCACTTTGACTTATGGTGGGCTGTGCCCTATATGTGGCATCACCATAGCCTAACTATGTGGGTGAGGTACCAGGTGCCTGTATAGATGGACTGCTTCTCTGGTACACTAAGCAAGTATTTTCAAGTTGAAAACTAGCCACAAAAGGTCCGATTAGCTCGCAGAATGACACAGTTGAAAGTATATGAATGAAAAGTGGCATATTACAAAGATCAAGGGGCTTGGACACTTGAAAACCTGGGATCAAGTCTTGGCTCTGCCACTTACTAGCTGCGTGACCTAGGGCAAGTCTTGTAACCTCTTTGAGTCTCAGCTTTCTTATCTGTAAAATGAGGATAATCAGAATAGCTAGTTCATTTATTGAAGATCAAATGGGAGAAAGCATAATGCAAGGGAGATTGATCTGAAAACTAAGAAGTGTCAAATAGATATTAATCCCTCATGCTAAACTTCTTTAAGCCTCTCTTTTAACATAGTGTGATTTAACACATGCATAGCATTCAAGAAATCTCTGTCATTTTTAAATAGTATGTACATATGGACTTAAAAATTTTTTTACCTCAGTTAATCCTACACCAGCATTTCTCACCGAGATGTGAGATGTCCTTTGGCAATAAAAATCTGTAGCCGTCTTGATTCTAGCTATGAACTGTCATTCTAATTTTGACTCCACCAGTTTTCCTAAGAGGTTTTCAAACTAACCATAACTACCCCATTTACTGTCCAGCATTGGGATCATGAACATATGACTTCATCTTGATGAGCTCTGTAAAATAAGGAAAATAATTTTAATTTCCTCCTACCTCACAGAGCTGTCATGAGGCTCGAATGAGACAGAAAGCTTAACATACTATACAAATGCAAGGAACATGAATAAAAAAAATGAATATGATCATCAAAGACCACTCAGTGTAGCATCAGAACTAAAACACACAAATAATTCTTCTAGGAAATGGAAGGTAAACATGCCATTAAAAGTTATAGAGAGTGATTGACATGAGGAGGGGGGAGGTGAAGGAAATACCCACATTTGACTGCAACATGGTGTTGGAGAAGACACACCCACACCAGACTGTAAGTTCATGCAAATTTATACTATTTCTTTCATTCTCTGGTGTAGCCCTAGCAGCCAGAACAATGCCTGGCTTGTGGTAGATGTTGGCTGAATGAACAGTAGCCCTGCTGATGAGTATGGGACACTAGTAGTGCGAAGGTAGGCTGACTTCAGCCAAATCCCTGTGGCTTGGGTCTACCATGACAACCTTGTCCTAGTTCTCCATCTGAAACAGGACTTGTTCTGAGATGTCACCTAACTCAGAGTTCGCTGTACCATCCAGGTCAGATTACAAGGTTAAAATTTTCATCCTAAACTTTATGTCACTTTAGCTGTGTACATTTATTTTAGTAACTGTTGATATTGTTCCTCATAGACCCTTAGGAGCCAGTTACCAAGATATTAGAAAGCTGAAGAAACATTCTACATGTTAATGTTTGCTATATTTTGTGGGTGGCAGGAGTGGGAAGTGGTAAAGAATTTTTATTATGACAAGATAGATATATTTGGGTGAATTGCCAGTGAAGAAGAACTGTGGCTCCTTTTGTAAATAAGAAAACAAAGTCAAGTTGTAATTTTCAGTCTAGTTTAGATCGCGAAAGAAATCCCAGAAATGACCTAATCCAGGAAACTCTTTTTCTCAACTAAGATTTCATGCAGAACCCCATCTATAAAATAGAAAAATTATATATATTTTTTTATCAATGTAGATGTCTATTTGAACTTTATGACATTTATTTTTTAAGGTCTCAGTGTAATACTGGGGTCTTCAGTGTCTTAAAATTAGTTATGTATACATGTTAAATTTGCCTGTTTTGATTTTTTACCATGAATATATAATTTAATAAGTAAAATCAGAATCAAACATTTAGAGAAGCTGCCAAGATGCACCAGTAGAGTACATTTGAAAAATCCTGTTCTAGCCCTACTCATTCATACCATAGATATGGAGGCTGTTGAAACTATAATCTACAGAACCTCATTCTGTCTCCATATTTTGCTTCTTGATATGGTGATATTCATGAATCTGAACACAGACTACCTCAATACATCCAGATTTCAAGTGTTTCTCCTACTTAGACATAAATGTTTCTAGGCCATCTTAAAGTTCCGCTGGAATCCAAGGTGTAAACCTTTGTTTTTATGCTATTGTTTCTTCTGATTTGAAATTTGTATTTTAAATTTTTATCATGGTAGTTATACATGCCTATATATAGGGCAGGGGACAGATTCAAATCTTGTGGGTTTTTATTTTTATTTTTTTGGCCTGGGGATAACCTAGAAATATGACATTTTAAAAAAGGAATACTTCTGAAGGGAAGGCAGTAAATTCCAGGTCGAGTCCTAGAATTGTCCTCAGTCCTGTTGAAGACCTCATGGACAATATTTGAATATCTCGACATCTGTAGTGTTAAAGCCAGCCTTGTTTCCTAAGATGGAAATTGCCACGTGCAGAATGACTTGATAGAAAATGGTGTACATTCTATATAATCTTCTAACAGCAGAATGCGACCAGTGGCACTTCCCCTAAAAAAAATAAATTACCCGAAATTTGCAGCACATTCATATTCAATTTCATCACAGCAGATGCTCATTAGTATGTTGTTATTAATTGGTATTCACTTTAGGTTTTGTTTAAAATGAAGATAATAATTAGGTTTTAATTACTGCATCATTCGTGGGGGGGGTTGGTCTTTGGGGAGAGGGAAAGAGTGAAATGCCTCTTAACGCACTAAAATATTTCCTGATGCTTATTCAGCAACGTGTGTTGCCAAAGACTTTGAAAAATAACTTCGTCTTTACAAAAAAATAGGACTGGGATTCTAAAATGAAGAAATTGCTGTGTGTGTTTTTTTAAGCCCATCGTTATCAAAAACTCGCTCTAAATTGTCTACTTGATGGACACACTGAATCAGATGATAATGTGCACTACCATTCTTTCTAATCAAATTACCAAAAAGACTTCTTGGAAAAGTAACCCTCACAAGCGGTTGATTAATGAAGTGGTGGCAATGTTTTGTATTAGAACTAATTGAAGTAATTCAAATAAGTTATTTCTGTCGCCTATGGAAATAATTTCTTTTGCAAAGAAGTACAGTGGAGTTGGCAAACCAGTGTTTTTTTTTTTCCACCCACTGTTGTTTCATATTTGCAAAATAGCTAAGTTAATATAGATATTCAAATAAAATGGGCAGAAAACTAAGTAATTTAATTGAGTGGCAGGGAAAATAAGGAAGCTTATCAGTCTTTTTTTCATAATCAAGACATAATTTATATAAGGCCTAAAGGTGCATGGAAATGGAAGGGTACTGGAATTCTAAAGGCGTGTCTTTATTAAGACACTAGAAATGGCAGTCTTTAATACATTCATTAAGAGGGGTGCAATCGTATTCAAGAGTTTAAAAATATTCCTCAGACAAAAAGTGGTTTTAGAACACCTTTCATGGGCATGGCATTGGGTGTTACCACTA
>CM057388.1:13801085-13853585 GCA_030015415.1 Cynopterus sphinx
TGCCCAGTGACTCTAGATAACTTCAGTGTTCAGTGTAGGTTTGCTGAATGAATAACAGTTCACACACATCTCCTGTAATTTATTGAATTGGAACTTGCCAAAGTCACTAAACACTTGATTTGATGTGGGTAGGATGAAAAACCTCGGTTATTTCATTTCGCCTGGTGTTTCTCAGAGGTCCTATGTTGCCCCCTTAGGATTAGCACCAAACAAGTGGTCAAGATGACTCCAAGTCTACAGCAAATTCACCATGTTCTATCTGTGAGCCAACCCCTGGCAAAGGCAATACAGATTGTTGCCACCAGTCGTAAAATTGGACTCATAGTATAGCAGTATTTGTTAAACAGTTTTCAGAAATTGTTTAACTTCCTTCGAGCATGGACAAGTCCCAGGTAGGGAGCACAGTGCCACTTTTCCCAATTAACAGTGAAAATTGTCAAGGGTGCATAGGAATTTGCAGTTTGGCGAAATCAGTTTTTTGACAGCAGGGGTAATCAGTCTGCAGCTTCGCAAGTAGTAATCTATGATCGAAGTGGCAGAATTTCTTCTGAATTATGAATGGTATGTATGCTGTATGAGGGGGACAAACCATTAATATGATTCTCCTCTTACTCACCTACTCCTTTTTATTAAAAAAAAAAAAACTGCTTGACGTGGAAGTTAAAATTAGGGAATGTACTCTGTTGAGAGTGATCTCTCTCGCTGCCCCTCCCCAGTAGTAGTATTCATTTGTTTTCTGTTTTATTGCAGTATTCTGACAAGTCCCTGTACACCCAGCTGTGCTTTTACCGGTACATTTTTGATGTGGACTATGCACTGGAGAAACTTGCTACCGATCATGAGAAAGGTACGTTAAAATACTGTAATTACCTTTGAGTTTAAAGTGGAAATTTGCATCATAAAAGCCAGACCTACTGTGTCAGGCTGTTCACCCAGCATCACACCGCTGTCTCAGAAGCAGGCCACGGGGGCCGTTGTGAGCACTGGCATCCCCTCCACGAAGGGCGGCAGCGCAGGAATCCCCAGCTTCGGCCTCCACAGCCTGTCTCATATTGTTCTCTACTAAAGCAGGCCTTTGGGGGAGGAGCTGTACAAAAAGGACTTTTTAAATGCTATATTTTGAAAATGCTATTTTCTATAGAGTTTAGTAATTGTAATAAAGTAAGCATAGGAAACGTGATCGTTGGGCCTACAAAAACCACATATTACCACAAAAAAAAAAAAAATAGACCGGTAGTGTGTCTCTGCTGTTCACTAAAAGCCCAGGTTCCTTTTGAAAGAGGGACGGGGTGGAGTTCTTTTATTGACTCCATCCTAAGAGAGTCGTACAGCGCCTTGGCCCAGATGATCGGCTGCTGCCTGTAACCCTCGCACAAGACTCGAGGGCACTGGGAGGCTTAATGGGTCTGGGAAAAGCTTTGTTACATAACTGAAAGTATTTGAAAATGTCATGACAAGTGCATGGGTTTTTTTTTTTCTTTCTCTCCTACCTGAAAATCACATTGGCAAGTTTTCCATTTACCTGTAAAAAAGAAAAAAGGCAAATTTACACATTTTTCTTATTAGTTACCTACAGAGTGTTGATGTTGTTTGTCAGTGAATATCAATTCAACATTTTGTTGTTCGGGATTAGGGCTGGAGGCAACCTCAAGGGCACCTAAAAACCTACAAATACAGCTGGATTTCCTCGCATAATAATCCCCATGCTGCCTTTGATGTGGTCTGAACTATTTTCAATTCTAGTCCACATCGACTTCCATTTTTCCATCTCCAAGATAGGCTAGAAATTATTTTTAAAATGCCCTGACTTATTGGCTTGGCTGTCCTTGAATATAAACCACTGCATGAGTAATGGAGGAGTTGGTGCAGATATTAATATATTGTCTTCAGATGTTCAGCAAGAACTTGTGCTATCTCTACAGCATATTCTCAGTGAATGAGTGAAATTTATATAGAGAAAAAATGCCTTCTGTCCATTAATTACGAGGTTTGCAAACTTCCATTTGTGGCTGATGCCTTTCCCATATTTACTTGCAGTGTTATTCATAGCTGTTTCTCTTTTACCCCCAAATTCATAATGCCTTTCCTTCAGCTATATGAATTGAGAGAATTAAGTACTGATTCTCTGATGCGTGCATGGTCTCTCTTTGCTGCTGTTAACTCTTTCTGGGTATCAGTATATTACAACTTGCTCCCCCTCTGCTTCTTCCAGAATCTAGCCATCCCAGATTATTCCCAAATGTTCTTAGACTCCACAGGGCTAGAACCCTCTTCCAGACGTCTCCATAATTCTTATCTGAGGGGCTGAATCAGCCTCATGAGCAGCAGTTTTCAAAAGTCTGGTGACTCTTGAAGACATGTAGAAGTGATCTGGAAAGTCACTGGAGACTTGCCCAGCTTTTCAGAGAACATCGAGCCATGTACATTGCTGTCCACAAAATAGAAGGGAATAGAGGTGACACTTGGAAGCATCTCGCTTGGCAAAACAGAAGTGTTGACAGAATCTGTACACTCACATGATTTTCTGTAGTTCCATTTTACAAGTTTAAGAATTAGGACACTTTTTTTTTCTTTTTGTCGTTTGCTTCTAATAAATACACTCTCCAGGAGTTCAGGACCAAAATGGCCTAAGTAAATTATCGATGAGTTCTTTTAAATGTCCAAGGGCTAAAGAAAACACAGCAAGAGAAAGGTACAAAGTATATGTCTAACAGAAGGAACTACACAGAAAGTTCCAAAGGCCTTTTGTTTTGTTTATGGAATTTTAATTATTGAAACTATTTTTCCTTTGAGCTTCCTTCTGTTGATTTATTATTCCTAAATTACAGTTTAGGAATGAGTGAATTAGGTGAGATTTCCTTGCTCGGGTGTTTTTAGGTCATTCAGTAATGCTTCACGGCATCTAGGTATTGGTTAGTGGTAGGATATAAACTGAGACACTGGGTCATTCTTATCCATGGTCCAGGAGCAGTGGTTTCCTAACGAGTGACATCTGAAAAGCTGTCTCCTAACAGACACCTGGGGAGCACATAAAAATACAATCCGTGGGTGCTACACCCAAGTGTGAGGTAGAGTTGAGGAGTTAGGAAGCTCAACTTTTTAGAAAGTTCCCAGACAATTCTGACGTGCAACCTAGTTTGAGAACCCCTGTCCCAGGCACTCTGAACATGTCAGTTGGATGGTTTCAATATAAAAGAGAATCAAACATAGGTTTTATTCCATAGGGGACAGTTGAAGAACAGATGTATTCTTTTAGTGAACAGGTGAACAGTTACAGGGGACACTCCAGGTAGCATATATAAAAATCACTTCTCACTTTGGAAGTTGGGGTGGAATTGCTCTCTTCTGACTTGGCCGTAAAAATGAATTGAAAATCTGTAGGATCCAGAGGGCAAATAAATTTATCCAGCTTGGACTGAAGCCAGCACACCAGTAGATGTTAACATGAAAAGTCCTGTGAAAAATTACAGTCGTTACACACAGGTATATGATTGAGAACGGAATCTAAGCATCGTCTGTCAACAAGTGCCCTGGGCCTGGCCTGTGAAATATTTACTGTAGACTCTCCTTTGCTGTCAGTACCTAGCAACATTTCCTTCGCTAGGATTGTTTTACCATTTCCATTAGAAAGCCCCTATTTTAAGGGTGGTAACTGGATGGTGGTTTTAATTTCTGTTTGTAACTTGGCAATTTGACTTGGAAAAAGCATGTACCAATTATTTGAAAGAGGTTTATTTTTGTGATGAAAAGTAGCTCTTGTTAAAGCTTTTTCCTGCGCTTTGCTTTCAAATGAAAGTTTACAGGTCATTAGTCCATAAGGTGAATTAATCCCATTTGGTATTTTTCCCTTTCCTTTAAAATGGTGAAGGACTGTTATTCACTTTGGCAGAGTGTTTACTGCATGTTTACTGTAACTGCGTAACATTTTAAAAATCTTATTTCTGCGGGACTTTGGCATTATTATTGTAACTGCTGCAGTATGTACACAGATGGCATAATAGATTCAACGGGAGTTTTTGAAGAACTTAGTGGCAAAGTATGAAATAAAAATCCATTTCCATGATGGCAGAATTATGGTCCCCTTTGACTGCCTCGTCCCATGGGGCCTCGGCCTAGGTAGCGATAAGTGAACTTTTGGGGGGGAATAGGAATGGGTTCCAGTCTTTGTCCAACTGTCTCAATCGAGTCTGCTGTGAAAACACAGGAGGAAAAAGAATCTCTTTTTGTCAACTGAGTCATTTTTATTTATTTGGCAGTAGTAAAAACAATGCGTTATGTATTTCCTATTATGTGTTGAGTGCCACACCAGACATCAGGAGCAGAGATGGCCCACGCTCCCTGCCCTGGAGGAGCTTAGGGTCCAGGGGGGACAGACAAATTCAGTGGCTAAGTGTGATAAAACCACAATCTGGTCTGTTGGAGGTACAGAAAGGGAGCCACTAACTGCTTTTTTAAAAATAGACTTTATTTTTAGAGCAGTTTTAGGATCACAGCAAACTTGAATGGAAGGTACAGAGATTTCCCAGATATCCCCATCCCCACACACAGCCTCCCTCCTTATCAATATCCCCCACATGAGTGGGACTTTGTCACAGCTGATGAACCCATGTTAACAGGTTATCATCCACAATCCATAGTTTACCTTACAGTTCACTCTTGGTGTTCGACATTCTGTGGGTTTGGGTAAATGTATAACGACACTATCCACTATTGCAGCATCACACAGAGTAGTTTCACAGCCTTAAAAGTCACCTGTGCTCCCCTACACCTCTCCCTCCCCTAACCCCCGGCAACCATTGATCTTCTTACTCTCTCCGAGTTTCGCCTTTTCCAAAATGTCATGTTCAGTTAACCCTTGGACAACAAGGGGGTTAGGGAATCTGACCTCCCCTCCACACACACACACACACACAGAGTCAAAAATACATTTATAGTATTTATTAGGGGGGGAACTGCACATAAATGGACACGTGCAGCTCAACCCATGTTGTTCAAGGGAATCAGAGTTGGAATCATACAATTCATAGTCTTTTCAGGTTGGCTTCTTTCACTTAGTAAGATGCATTTTAAATGTCCTCTTTGTCTTTTCATGGCTCGTTAACTCGTTTCCTTTCAGCACCAAATGATATTCCATTGTCTGGATGCACCACAATTTCTTTATTACCCATTCACCTACTGAAGGACATCTTGGCAGCTTTCAAGTTTTGTCAGCGATGAGTAAAGCAACTATAAACATCTGTGTGCAGGTTTTTGTGTGGACATAGTTTTCAAAGTCTTGAGTAAATACCAAGTAGCGTGATTGCTGGATCATATGGCAAGAGTATGTTTGGTTTTATAAGAAACTGCCAAACTGTCTTCCAAAGTGGCTGCAGCATTTTACATTCCCACCAGTAGTGAATGAGAGTGCCTGTTGCTCTGCATCCTCGCCAGCATTTGATGTTGTTAGTGTTCTGGATTTTGGCGATTCTCACAGGTGTGTAATGGTGTCTTGTTTGACCTTGCCTTTTCCTGATGACATATGATGTGGAGCATCTTGCATAGCCTTGTTTGCCATCTGTGTATCTTTTTCGGTGAGGCATCTTTGGCTCATTTTTTAAATCCGGTGGTTTGTTTTCTTATTGTTGTGTTTTGTTAATGGTTCTTTGTATATTTTCGGTAACAGCTCTTTATTATTATTAGAGTGAACATGGATCCTTTATGCCTTTCACAATATCTTGTCCTGGTCTGTGGCTTGTCTTTTTTGAATACAACTTGCCTTTTCACTTTAGTGTTTGATCTTTCCTTATTCACCCCCCCCAAAAAAAAAAAAAACCCAGAAATTTTTTTCTGTTCTTGTTTTTTTACCAGATGCTCATCTCTTCTTATTCTGTGCCAGCCATGTGTAGTAAGTTGGTATATTAGGCTGCTACACCTGCCATAACAAAGCACCACAGACTGAGTGGCTTAACCAACAGAAATGTATTTCTTGACAGTTCTAGAGGCTAGGAGTCTGAGATAAAGGTGTCAGCAGGGTTTGTTTCTTCTGAGGCCTCTCATTGGCTTGTAGATGGCCATTTTCTCCATCTTCACATGGTCTTTGCTCTGTATGTGTCTGTGTCCTAATCTCTTCTTATAATGTCACCAATTCTCTTGGTAGCGACCCCACCCTTGTGATCTTATTTAACTTAATTACCACTTTAAAGTCCTTTTCTTCCAATATAGTCATATTCTGAGTTACTGTGCTGGGGGGGGCACAATTCAGCCCATAACAGATGGTCTTTGTGGTGAGTTTTCTATAAACTTCTTTGACCATGGGACATTTGTGTCTGCCAGAATTGAAACACCAGGATTTAGAATGCTGTGTTAAGAAAAGGAATTGGAGTTAGAGCATAAAGGTTAGCAAAAAGATGGGGCTTTAAACCTTAGCCTTCTGAGAAGCATCTGTCAGGAAGCCCAGTTTCTCAGTGGAGTCTCTTTAGGCCTAGATGGACTATCCTTCAGGTCAGCCCTGTTTCTTGCAAAGGGATATAGGCAGCATAAGCATCGCTTCCTCTTTTCAGCTTTATTCCCACCTGCTTGCTTTACTTGTTTTTCTTAAACTTTTCCATTTCTTGTTCTTGTTGCTCTTCTCTTTTCTTTATGCCTGATGGTAACATCTCTAGACATTTGTTGTTTCCATTAGTGTCCACCCATGGCTAGACTGTCCTTTTATAGTTTCCTGTCATCCTTTCGAATTCTGATGTACATCTTCACAACAGCCCAGTGAGGGAGCAATGGATGGTGCCTCATTATATTAATGAAGAAATTGAGTTCTGTATACAAGCTTCCTCTGTATTCCCATAGTACCCTGTGAGTGCCCTTCTCATAGGACTTAGCCTGAGTTGTTTTGGCTTTCTCTTCTGCTGGGTTCATTGAGGCAGAGGGTTGTATTTCGTTTATCTGTGCTTTTCCCCTTGGATCCAGCTCACTAAATTTTGTTGAAAGAATTCTTAGTGGAAAATAAGGCCACACAAGCAATTTCAAAAGGATCTTGGAGGAATTAATCCTAGAAAACAGTTCTGTCCATGAATGGAGGACAGTGTGCAGTAAAATTCTAGAGCTTCCTATATTTCTTGGCTTGACTCAGGTGTGCCATAAATTAATGTCACTAATGTTCCTTGACATTTTCAGATTTAATATCTGTCATTTAAACTCTTTGCAAGTGATACTAAAGACAAGTGACCTAGTATCTCTCATTTTGCTGGTGCCCAATTTGAATTGACTCAAAAGAATGTCAAACCACTTATCTAGTGAGTGAGGCAGGCTGACTGCCCCTCACCTACACTGCCACAGGGTCCTGTTCTCTGCTCACCGTCAACTAAATAGTAACACTCATGAAGTGCTAATAATTGTATTATTTTGTGGAAAATGGGGACCCAAAAGAGAGATAACAGCTGGTACAGAAAAGTGAAGTAATTTGAGGAGTGATCTTTTTTTTAGCCAGAAAATAAGAGTTTTATGGAAGAAATCATATGTTTTAGTGTATATGGAAATTTGGAGCTTTCTGAGGGTCTCAAGACAGGTCTTTTTCAGTGTTAAGGACTTCTACTCTATTTCTTGAACTGCTAAAGTGAAAGCAGGAGAGTTTTACTGCTAGAAGTAGTACTGCAGTAGAGGTAGAAAAGAGCCCCTGGGGTCTTCTCTAGGCCAGCTGACATTTTTAGAATTTACTTTGTTAAATCTTCACAAGACGTTAAAAAGAAGGCTGCATCAAAGCCTATTTGGTCCAATTCTTCTTTTTTACTTTTTAAGCCCATGATTTAATCTCCTGACAAAACTTTTAGATTTTACAAATGAGCCTTTTCTCAAAAATGGACAAGATGGCATAGAAGGTTGTACATCACCAGAATCATAGCAAAACTATAGAGCAACCATCATTAGGAGTTGCCTGAGGTCTGGCTAAACAGTAGCCCTACAACTAGGGACAAACATAAGAGGTCACCTTGAACCGGCAGCAGGGGTGGAAATGTGAGACAGCCTGGTCCCACAACTGTGTGTGGTGACCAAGAATCAGGGGGATTATCTTAGCTGTAGAGTCCCCTTCCCCCAACCCTGGAGGAGTGATCGGTCCCAAACGCACACAGCTCCCCAGCCCAGGGTTCCAGCACCAGGAAGAGAAGTCCCCATAACCCCTGGCTGTGAAGACCAGCGGGGGTTGTGGCTGAGTGGGATGGAGACCATCCCTTTAAATGGCCTGTGCCCAGCCTAACTCACTGATGGACTCGCTCGCTCTGAGCTCTTCCACTGAGGCAACTGCTAGAGGGGCTCCTGGGACATACAGGGAGGCACTGAGTTGTCAGGCTTCCAGGCTAGGGCTGGAGGGGCAGATTTTTCCCCAACAGAAGTGTTGGTGGTATCCATTGTTCCTCTGTTGAGTCCTCCCCTTTCCCAGCCTGTAGGCATAGGCTCCTCCATATCTGAGTCTCCATCAACTTGGATAACACAGGTTGCTCTACCCAGGTGAATCCCTGAGACCCCACCCCTCCCAACTTGTGGGCCCACCTAAACCGCTTCCAGTGGTTTTCCATACAAATAGGCTGTCTTGGATCTTGCTGTGGACTTTCCTAAAATCTCTCAAAGGCTCACAAAATCCAAAGAAGCAGCATCTGGCCTCAGTGTACCTCATACCTCGTGCTGAGCAACCCCAAGCTTCACACTAGCAGCAGCTGGCCTTGGTTTCTGGCTTGGCCTTTTAAGACACCTATAAGCCCAGCATGGGTGGCAGCCACCTGCATATCACTTGGTGACTCTAACCACGTGGCCCCGGAGGTGCACAGGCTACAGCTGAACTTGGCCTACAGCTGGACCCCTCACAAGAGGCCCCTGGGCCAACAAACCTAGAGGCCAGCTTTGACCAGTGCTGGAGTCCGAGCCCCACCCAGGGCTGCCTCTGAGGAGGACACACCTGATGTCGGGGCAGGAAACAGAGCCCTGCTAATGTGAATCCAGGTCCGTAGTGTCGGCCCCTCACCAGCCAAGCCTCAGGCCCAATAAGCCCAAGGGTCAGTACCTCCCATCAGAGTGCAGACAGCAGCCAAGGCTCAAATATAATGGGAAGGCATACTCAACCCACACAAGGGACACACCTTCAGCACCTGGCTCAGGTGACCAGGGCAGACCTACTACATAAAGCCACTCTACTAAGACCAGGAGACTTAGGAGCCCCACCTAATACATAGAAACAGACACAGGGAGGCAGCCAGAATGGGGAGACAAGCCTGTCCCACATAAAAGAACAGAACAAATCTCCAGAAAAAGAACTCAATGAAATGGAGACGAGCAATCTAACAAACGCAGAGTTCAAAGCACTGGTTATAAGGATACTACTACTCAGTGAACTTAGGGGAAGAGTCAATGAACTCAGTGAGAACTTTAATAAAGAGACAGAAAACAAAAGTGGAGATGGAAAACAATAGGGAACGAGTGAGAAATGAAGAATAGAATACCTGAGATGAAGAGTACATTAGAGGGAATTAACAGTGGATAAAATGGAGGAGCAAATTAGCGACATAGTGGATGGGGTGGCAGAAGACATCCAATCAGAACAGCAACAAGAAAAAAGAATCCAAAAAAATTAAGATAGTTTAAGGAGCCTCTTGGACAACATCAAGCATAACAACATTTGCAACATAGGGGTGCCAGAAAGAGAAGAGAGAGAGAGCAAGGAATTAAAAACCTATTTGAAAAAAATGATGGAAAACTTTCCTAACTTGGTGAAGGAAATAAACAGATAAGCCCGGGGAGTGCAGAGTCCAAACAAGATGACCCCAGAGAGATACATACCAAGATACATCATAATTAAAATACCAAAGGTTAAATACAAAGAACCTTAAAAGCAGCAAGAGAAAAGCAATTAGTTACCTACAAGGGAGCTCCCATAAGACTGGCAACTGATTTCTCAACAGAAACTTTGCAGGCCAAAAGGGTTTGTCACATAATATTCAAAATGATGAAAACCCAGAACATACAACCAAGATTACTCTATCTAGCAGAGCTATCACTTAGACTCAGACAAATAAAGACTTTCCCAGACAGAAAACGCTAAACAAATTTATTACTACCAAGCCAATATTACAGGAAATGTTAGAGGGACGTCTTTAAGAAGAAAATATGTATCAAAAATATGAATAAAAATGGGAGTAACTACATATCTATCAACAATTACTTTAAATGAAAAAGAATTAAATGCTCCAATCAAAATATAAGGTGGCTGAATGGATAAGAAAAATAAGAGCATTTACACAGGTTGCCTACAAGAGACTCCAAATTAAAAAGACACAAAGATGGAAAGTAAAGGAGTGGGAAAAGATGTTTTACAATGGACCTAGGGAGGATTATGCTGAGTGGAGAAAGTCAGATCGAGATTGAAAAATGCCATAGGATCCTAGTTCACGTACATGTGGAATCTAAAGAACAAAATAACCAACAACAAGAAAACCACGAAACTCATACAGAGAATATTTTGAGGGTTACCAGATGGAAGGGGTGTTGGAGAGGTCTGTGAGAAAGGGAGAAGGAATTAAGTAGAAATGGGCAGTTCCAAAATACTCATGGAGATATAAAGTGTAGCATAAGGAATATAGTCAATAATGTAATAACTTTGGTGTCAGAGGGGCACTAGATTCATTGGGGAGATCATGAGTATATAGATGTCTAATCACTATGTTGTGTGCCTGAAACTAATATAATATTATATGCCAACTATAACAAAAATAAAAAATATTATTGAAAAAAAGAGACATACACCACCCCCCAAAAAGGAGCCTTTTCTCTGTTTTTAATAACTAATAACAGATAAAACACATAAAACAATTCACACCTACCAAATACATATAAAAGTAAGGTACACATTCTCTTAAGTACCAATTCACTCTTCTTAAAGTTTCATTTTTATAATTTTATAATTTGGAAAAAAAATTTACAAAAATAAAATTTGAAATGAGTAACTTTAACTTTATTTTACTGCAAATAAAAATGATCGGAGTTTAGTTTTAAATTATTTCTCTGAGTGTTTAAGTGAATTTTTATCTAAGAGACTAATGTGGCTGTTTATGATTAGGAAGTGATTGTGAAAATAAAAATAATTTTGCTAGTAGAAGTGGTTCACATCTGAGCTTCTCTGGCTTTTTGCTGATGTCATTGTTAGGTATTACATAGTTTTAATCTTTAATGATTCAGGGAAGTACTGACAACAAACGAAATGTTAAAGTCCAAAACTAAGTCACCGTTATGATTCAAATTGGTAGTTTCTATGCAAGGTGGAAAAATTAGTAAGAAATGCTAGAATTTTTTCCAATTATCTGTGGATTATAATTTTTATATTCTCCTTTATACTTGTGTGCACTTTCTCAGTTATACGATCTGAGTATGTACTGCTTTTAAGTTAAAAGCACTGAAATTTTACAAAGAAATATTTTACTCAACTTGAAATCTTCAAATAATTAGTCGAGGGAGAAAATAACATACCAGTGAACCCAAAACAGCTTTTTTCTCTGAGCCTTCTTTTCTGAGTCAAACTTAAGACCTTGTTACTCAGAGTATGATCAGTATACTGGCAGCATAGACATCACCTGGGAACTTGTTAGAAATGCAAAATAGCAGGTCCTCCACACACCGACTGCATCAGCATCTGCATTCTAACAAGATTCCCAGGTGATTCCTAGGCACTGTTAAAGTTTGAGAAGCACTGATCCAAAACGCACTCACCTATCTAAAACCTACTTTCATTTTATTCATCCATTGAGGAGAGGCATCCTTCTTGCACAACTTAAAGATGACTAATGCGCAGAGTACAGAAGCCCTACCCAGGTTTAAAGCAGAATTGATATGACAGCCTGGTCTTTTGAAATGGATTCTGTCATCTGAAATGCAATTGCCTAACTTGGATGGGGAGTGGGGACGAGAGACATGACATGACTTCTTCTACCTTGTTTCTTCTAAACTGGAAGGAACCAGGGAGAAGTAAATTAGGGTTTTCAAACTGGCTTTCAGCGCCTCAAGATTAGTGGCTTATAGAAGAGAGAACTAGAGTGCAATTCTATACCCACTTCATTTAAGGGCCACATTGTATGTGCTCAGAGCACAGTTTCACCCAGTCACCATATTCTGGGCCTCCTTACAACATCGATTTAACTTGTTTGTAAAGATTTCAAGGCATTAAACTATATATATATATTTTTTTTTGAAATGTAAACACAATTTTATTTCTTATATTTTGCTACTAAAATGTTTACTTTGGAATTTACTTTTCCTACTGTTTTTAATGTTTCTGTTCTATTTTCATGCTCAGGAAAAGAACGACAAAGTTGTTATTTTCCAATGGCAGCATGGAGCCCTTTCACATTGCTTTGTTTTTTTGTTTTTTTTTTTTCTATGAATACTGCCAGTTTGGTTTGGTTTTTTTTTTTTTTTAACTAAAGATGACTTTATATTGTGAGGGAGAAACTACATTTTCTAGGAAATTGTCACCATAGGTGCTATTTCCATAAGTGGAGATGTCTTGACTCTGTATACTTTCTGCCACCCTCTTTAGGGTAGCTAAAGTAGGGTATAAAAGTTGCCATATAATTTGGGCAACAAACTTTTGGATTCTAATAGCTTGCCTTTCTTTAAGCCCATTTCTGTAAATAAGCACTCGGCTTTTGCACTTAAATGTACAAATGGACTTATAGGCATGCTGTGACAATAGATGTGTTAATAGTTTTATAAAATCCTTTCCTATTATGTTTTTTCAATGGGCAGGTTCCTTGTCCCTTTCGAAGTGACAAGTACAGTAACACAAGGACACCGATGCTACAGTATCTAGGTGATAATTCTATGGTCGATGGTCTTTATCTGCAAAACATTTTGTCATTTTTTTTCAGTGTTGAGAGGAGGAAAAACCTGATAAGATTTTGTTCATGTACTTTTTAAAAATATGCTTCTATCACCAATGGGGGAAAAATATTTAGCAATTTTCAAGCAGTTAGACCATAATGTGAGCTAATCACTTTATTTTGAAGAAAAGTATTTTTAAACAGTTGAGCTAGTGAATTTACTTTTAAAACGTATTGTGCTTACACAGTAGATGGTTTTATTTCCATGATGTTTTTTACTACATAATTATACATCTTAATTACGTAATTACTATCATAATTATTATGTAATTGCATGTACTTCCACTAATTACAAAATCAGGAAGTGTAATTATCTAGTAAAAACTTTATGAAATTTCATGCACTAAAAATTACTTAAAAGGCTATTCCAATGGTCTACTGGAAGGCTTTCCATGATTAGCCTTAGTCCTGACTTTAGTTTAGAACTTGAACCCAGAGGCCAGGACTGGGACAACAACCATAAACAGACCAACACAAAACTGAGTGTTGCCATGTAGGTAAAGTGGCCTTTGTTCCTTATGAGTTAAAGCCAGAGAGCCCTTGAATTTCTTTGTGATTATGGAGTTGTGGTAAGAATAACATCTTATGTTTGAGGTAGGCACCACAAGAACTGTCAGTGGACAGGACCATTCTTTCTCAGGAAAGAAGGAGTAGAACGGACAATTGAGGCATTTAGGTTGAAAAATAGCCAGGCCTTCTATAATTCCATGACATGAATAGCTTATTTAGCTATCTCTGCCTTTAAAAGCAAATGATCGCTGTTATTGTTATTATTTTAAAATTCTGTTTCCTTAGTTGGAAGAAGGCTTTTTTTTTCCAGCTTGTGTTTATATTTACTAAGATAGGAGCAAACATATCAAAAGAGCATAATCTTTTTCTACTACTACTTGATGTCAAAAGCAGCTTTTGAGACAAATATGCACGCACAAACATGTAACATCAGACCCTAAATAAAGACAGAAGGTTTAATTCAATAAAGCTATGATGCCTTTACCATTCAAAATGACATACAAATTGCACAGTGAAACAATAGTCATGACAGCAAATTAGATATGACATCTAAATTACACTACAAAGAGAAATCCCAGAACCATTTTTGGTCTGTAGGAGTCTATTTTAGCCCAGGTTTAAAACCCAGCCTAGAGAATGCTTTATTGTCTAAGTAGGGTAATGTTGTATAAGACTAATTGGAGGTTGGTTGAATTAATTGCAGATTAATTAGGAGGAAAAGGTTTATACTCATGGCAGAGAAGAGAGTAGATCCTTTAAGCATCATGCTAGAATGTACGATAAGTTTCAGGACTATTAAATTATCAATATTTGTATAACATCTGTAATGATCTGTTCCAACATGCCGTAAATAAAGGATTAGATATAGTTATGCTAAATATTCTTCCCCTCACAATTAGTGCTTTTCACTAAAAATGTTTTGAACTGGCTACTTAGCATGTATACCAGTTATCTCTTTTAAAAATGCAGCTTTAAACATGAAAAAGTCTGTAGTCTAAGGAGAAGCTGGCATTCCTCTTTCTTTTTAATCTTTCTAAAGAAGCACTCTTTGTGGTTTTATCACTTACTGACTTTGTGAATTTTTTAAACCAGCTAAAATTAGTAATAAATGTGACTTTTAAAAAAAGTTTGTGAAAGATATTAAAACACCAGGCCCGCTTGCTGCAAGCAAATTAGGGGGATTTGTAGTCATCCAGAATTGTTTCATGCTCACAGGGGTATTTGGGGTTGAAACAGGTTTAGTCTGACTAGTGTTTTCCTGTCGTAGTTCGGGGTTATTCTGAAATTGCATATCCTTTTCTTCTTGAGAAACTTCACTCATTTATTTAGCTCAGAATTTAGCATCTCATCATTTCTTATTTGCCTTCACTCTGTTGTCATAACATTTCTTCTTAGAAGTGTTTATGCCCCTTCCATGAGACGGCACTTACTTCTCATGAATCTTCATCTTTTGCTTTTGTTTTGTTTCTGACCAAAAGGATATCAGAGTCGCCTTTAATGTTTAAAAGTGAAGTGGTTTTGCTCAGTCCTCACCTTTGGTATTACAGTGCAGGTTTAATTTTTGAATTGACTTAATGTTTAAACTGACTAGGTTTTTTGTTTTGTTTTGCTCTGTTTTCTTTTCATCTAAGCATATGTTTTTATTAACCTCTGTAGTTCCTTACATTTTTGATACTTTTCTGAGGGAATCAACCCTAACTTTTGACATTTTGTTGTGTCCTTGTAATACCTCCAGTCACCCAGTAGCCCAAGGCCCAGATCTGGTGTTGGTTTGCACATGATTAGTCAGTGCCGGTTTAGTATTTTATGCTGTACTCTCATGTCCATATAATAGATACTACCCCTCATATACAAAGAAAACCCATCATCAGTTTGACTCATTCTTAATTCTTCCTGTAGCTGTCATGAATTTATTCAGATCCCTCAGCATTCTCTTACCTTGTGGCCAGTGCGATGGTAACTAGATGGAATTAGTTAGCCTGTCATTGAGTTCAATTGAATTAATGTCGATTGCATTCTCCCTGTGTAAAGGCCCTGGGAAAGCTTTCTCCCCTTGGTCTGTGAGCCCTGCTAACCTCAGCAGTGTCCCTCAAAGCCTAAGGCTTAAACCAGCTGTGCTCACAAAAAGATAGGTTTCCTGGCTATTTAGACACTGTGATGTACTTTGCTTGTTTTAAGAAATTATTGTAAAACCAAAATTACAGATAGGATCAAAAACCAAGTCTGTGTGGTCCCTCTCAGTTTCTTTCTCTTAGTCCCTCTCAGTGCCTCTACTCTGTCTCACACTGTCCTGTCTCTGTTGTCTCTGTCCCTCTGAGTCTGGCTCTCACTCCCTGCTTCTGAGAGGAGATCACACTCTGTCTGTGAAGTGTAACCCCTTTTCTAATAAACTTTCCTTTAGATTTAAAAAACAAAAAACCAACCCAGGTCTGTGCAAGTCTGTTTTTCTGTTTCTCCCTTCTTCACACCTTATTCCCAAAATTCAGTCAGCCAGTGTTTCTTGACTCTCTGCTTTGTGTGAGCTGTAAAGGATACAAGTATAAGACCTGGTTCTGGCTTTCTAGGTAATATTTCTGATCATTTTCTTGTCCACACACTCACCTCTAAGCACCTCCTTTTTTTTAGGATTTTTCGTGGAGAACAATCACATCCATTATCTTATACTTTTCCCATTTAGATAGGGGCAGTAGACATTTTTCAGATAAAAGAAAGAACAACCTCAAAGAAATGAAATGACCCTCCTGAGGTGGCAAAGCCCTGGGGTGTGAGAGCCCAGCATTCTTTCTGCTGTGTCTCAGCTTCCCCCTTCTTAATCTAGTAGGGAAACTGCAGCCTGAAGGAAGTAACTCTAATATGAGGGAGTGGCATGAAGTGCTGCGCGGTCCCCACATGCAGTTTGGGGAAGGAGTCCTGCTGGAGATGGAACCTCAGTCTTGAGTGGATGAGATTTTCGTATGCACAGATTGAGTCATGTAGTTTGAGAGTAAGTTTTGTCTCTCACTATTCTTTAGGTACTCCGTTGCATATCTAGCTTTTGTAAATCAAAGAACCTTATTTGACAAATGCATGATGGTTTTTAGTCATACCTGAATTAGAGGTTTAGTCAAAAAGTGCTTATTAAGAGGCTGGTCTGTGCTAAGCTTTAAAACCAAGGCTGGAAGCTGGAAGGCTACTCTTTCTAAAACACCCCACAGTAACCACTGGTGGTATTTTGAAAGAAGTTGACTCCATCCTGCAGGATACATCTGTCAGAAGTGTATCGAAGTGTTTTGCTATCTTAAATAATTTAACTCAGAATATAATAATGTAAGTATTTTGACATGAAAACGTTACATACCGTGATTTATCCACTTATCTTAAAACAGACATCTTTAAAAGGATGGTAAGACAAAACAAAACAGAAAGAGGAATTAAAAGAGATGAATGACAGACTGAACTAGTTTTATTTAGAAGATAAAAATAAAGTCCTACTCGCATGATGACCACAGAATGTAAAAATGTTTTACTTGAAGCACGATGCATTTTTTTTTTTTAACTATCATCGTGGTGAAAGTTTAGACAAATGTAGAACCTATTTATAAAGTAAATGTTTGCTCCTGAAATAATACCCATGATTTATTGGTGTATATTGTGTTGCCAAAACAAAATGCAGATGCCGAACAGTCAGTAAAAGCCAAGATAAAAGAGTATCTGAACCTGAGCTGGTCTTCAGGAATTTATTCAACGAAGCACACTCTGGTCTCTCTCAGGGAAGCCTTGATCACTTTTGAACAAATGTGCCACAGTGAATGTATTAGTATGCTACAAAGAAATGTTCACAATAATTAAGACTAAACTACACTTGTCAAAATAAATGAATGAAATACAATTTTGAATCAGCCTTCGCCGCTTATTGCTCATCTGCATAATTCAGTCACTTCCACAGGAGTATTTCAGTTATCGGTGAGAATTAGCAAGTTTCTGCTGTTCCTTGTTGCACAGGCGGGAATTCTGCTCCCATGTAATTAGCTATTCCAGACATGGACTAACGGGAAACACCAAAGGGCATAGCACAATCTAAAGAGACAAGGCAAGGAATCTAAAGACAAGAGACAATCAAAGACACCCAACAAACTCAAGCTGGTAGACCACAGGGAATTTTGAATGAAGCCTCTTAATTTATTTTGAGAATAAGAAATCAGGAGTAGGAGAGAAATCTCAACAAGATTAGCTGACTAAGCCTACTTAAAAAAAAAGATCTCTATAGTGCATGGTGCGCCAGGTTAACCACTCCTGTTTGTTAGTCTGTATACAGCTCAACAAATAGCCGGCGAAGCCTTTCATGGATATATAGTGGCCTTCCATTCAGGTTTTCACTCTTTGAAGGGGGTCGTTTATACCAATGAGATCTATAGATGCAAATTGCTCTCCCTATAGGTGAGGGGTCATTCCTTTCACAGCAGACTTGCTCATCTCTTTTATAGAGGTTTTGTTATTTTTCTGCTGCTCCCAAAGGAGTGATGGGAATCATGCCTCCCCCACTCAACCCCCCCATCTAACTTAGCCTCCAGATCTTTTCCCTCCAGCTCCGTGAAACTTTTGTGTGCTGATCTCTGGGAACAAAACAAGCCGTTGGCAGCAGCCTTTAGGCCTGGATCGGGAAACTTTTTTCCTTCTTTCAACCTGAAATATCATCTCTTTCAATGCGTCTCTCTTTCTCACCTGATTCTAAGGAAATCTCTTTCTCCCTGCTTCAGAGTGTCACTGTAACATGCTAGGACCTGTGGGAACTTCTTGGAAGCAGTGTCCTGAAAAACGTTCTTAGTTCAGCTCCCAAGTGATAGAAGCTCACAGGAGCTAGAGGAACACAGAAGTGAAAGGATCAGTTTAAGTGTTAGCTCTGAAAACCTAACTTCTGATCCCATTGCTGAAGTGGAGGGAAACATAATATCTGAATCTTGCCTAAGCTTTTAAAGTCTCATACAGACATTCATAGATGTTAGCCTGAGTGTTCAGGAGTCTTAGGAAGAAGGGGTTTCAGGCACACCATGTGAGCACTCCACAGACATTTGTGGTTGTGTTCCTTCTGCTAGCATTTGTTGACCACCAAGGGCTCTGACCTCTGTCCCTAACAGGCAAAATAGCATAGTATTTAAAAGCTCTCTCCTGGAGCCAGGATGGCCAGTTCCAGTTTTGGCTTTCCACCTCTTACTAAATAAGTAACCTTGGGGGATAGGACTTACTCCCATGTTAAGCTCTTCTGTACAGTTGAGATGAGAAGAGTGCCTGCCTCATAGGGTTCTAACAGGCTGACATATAAAATGCCTAGGACAGTGCCTGGCACATAGTAAGCATGCAATAAATGTCAGTTGGTTTTGTTACTTATGAGAATAATACTTTGTCCACTTAGTGTTATAGTTACTTACCTGAATCGGTTTCTGTCACCTTCATGACCCTGTTTTGTTCATATTCGTGTCTCTAACATCTTGCACAACACCACACGCATTTTAAATGGTTGGCTCTTATTTACCAAATGGTATCAATCTGAAAAAGGCATGGTCCCTAGTTTTAGGGAGCTTAAAATCGATCTTGATAACTACATTTTAGTTTTCTTGTTTCTCAAGATGTGATTCATGTCAGAAGTATATTAGAGAAGCTGAATTTAATTTTCATTATTAGTACTAATAGAAGGGGTTGAAACACAGATAATCCACAAATCATTTCTATTTTGTTGAGCTATGTTCCTTTGGCATGTGTTCCATTAATGTTAAGCAATCAGTAATAACTGTTGGCTCTTTTCTAAGGAAAGTAAAAAAAAAAAAAATAGTTGTATTTGTGTGCAGAAAGTCAGTCAAACCAACCAGATCATGTATCTTTTAGCAGAGTACTTGTTAATAACTGAGTTGTATCTTTTATATTTTTTAAAATGATAGGTGCCCAGATGCCACCACCCTGATATCTGATTCATAGGTCTGGGGTGGGGCTCCAGTGGCTGTGTATGTGTTTTAAAAAGCTCTGCAGGTGATTCTAATGCACACCCAACAGTGTTAAGAATCTTGGAGTTAGTGAAACTCTTCAAACTTTAATATTGCTTCTTGTCAAATATGCATTAAGTTTGACTTTGATATAGAAAGGGAGATTGGGTGGCATCAGGATAACAATTTAAGTAGACAGTAGAAAGGAAAATGAAGTCAAACACATGAATTATTTCCTAGATAAAGGAATCATTTATGGTTCTATATGAGCTAATATAGCATCCAAGAATAAAGTGAAGGGGAAAAATCAGCTAGGGAGAAGTAAGCAAGAAAAAACTGTTTTCTGGTAACGAGCAAATGGAAGATGAAATAAATGCATTTCAACAAAATTGGCTATAAAGCACATGTTATTTTACCCATTAACTTAGATCATAAAAGTAGGAGAGGGCCACTGTGCGGGTTGGAGAATCCTCGAGGAGACTAGGTAACTGGGGAGGGATCGGCGTACAGGCTAACCCAACCCTGGGGTTTAGGTGCCTTCACTGTTTGGGTTCCTGGGACCCTTCTCACCTCCTGGCCTCTTCTACTTACTGCTGGGCCCTGTGTCTGGGTCCTGCAGAGAAGCCTGCAGTTTCATATTGTTGCCTGTCCCCTGTGGGGTCTGAGACAGGATGGTAGTCCACAGTTTTCAGAAAGATACCTCTGGGCATCATGGTCAGAGCCTGGGTTTACCTTTAGTCCCCAGGCAGGAGAAATAGCTTGGCTGGCTCCACTCCCCCGCTTTGGAGTCTTGGAAAATAGTGTTAAGGCGCCCTTATTTCTGGATGTTGGGTTTCAGATAACCCTTTTTTGCCTAGAAAGACTGAGATGGTACCACCGTGGCACCCACAGATTAGACCAGACCCCTCATCGGTCCCTGAGTGGGCCTTAACTCCTCCATGACTATGTCCCTCTGCTCACAGTTTTCCCCTTCCCGCATCCCTCCCCTCAACCAGTCATATATATAAGAGCTGGCCATTTTGCTGGTGGGTTTTTCTAGGGATTCACAGTTCTTGCTCCTTACTGACTTTGCTGTCTTTGAATTTCTCCCAGCGCTCCAAATTTGTTATTTAATTTACTAATCTTGGTGGGATCTCAAAGTGTCTGGAGGTGGGAGGGCAGGGGGCTGCTGAGAGATTTTCAGACTGCTCTTCTCTGGGTTCCCTCTGCGACCCTAACTTGAGCAGCCTGCAGGCACACACCTTGGTGTCAGTGTCAGTTTCTGTCTGTAAACACTACTGTTACTAACAGGCTGGGGCAGGGGGAGAAAACTGGTAAGCTCCCATGAAATCTGGAGGTGCCTATGTCTTGGGTGTAACCTGCAAGACACACTCTTCACAGAGTAGTCATTGCATAATATAGTTGCAGGAGACCAAGCAAGTTAGAAAAACACGTTCCTGATTTGCCACTGACCCATCCTATGGCATGGACAAACCATTTATTACTCTTTGATTTCATCTTGTTGGTTGAAAACCCAAAAAATAACGTGTTTGTAAATCACTCTGAAATTCTTCTGAAAGGAGGTCTGTAAGTCCAAAGTACTATTGTTCTTGTTGTTGTTATTATTATTAATGTTCTGGTTTGATTAGTGTTGTGCCATGTAGTTCACAGATGTTTCAAACTCTCATTGATGAATTACAAAACACTTCCCTGTCATTCTGTTCTATCGCATTGATAACAGTTTAGCACATCTTTGTTTTAATCCCAGTCTCATTAATAAAATACAATTACCAAATTAAATATATCTATACTACTTTCTATTGTTTTTTTTTAACCTCCTTAAAAACATGGTTACCAACAACTACTAAATAAGACCTTTAATTACTGCCAATCTTCTCTTGAAAGTAACAGTGCTTATCTTGAGTAGTTTGAACTGTAAGTGGTATTCAGTACACAGTGGGGTTGTAATGCGATTATGAAGTATACCAAGTTAGTGATAAAAAAAGCATGATAAACCATATATTTGTAGTAGAAACAATATTTGAATTATCAACTGAATAAAAAGGGTGCAACTGCTGGTTCCTGATAAAGAAAAATATATAGTTAAGTACACTTGGGAAAAAAAAATTGTGTATGCTTCCATATACAGTACAGAAAACTTTTAAATATAATGGGCTTTTGAGTGTACTGTATTTAAATTACTGGCAGAATTAAAAGATTTGCTTTGCTTTCTGCATTATGTTTTCCCAATTAGGATTTTTAAAAAATAACTCATTCACCAGTAGAAACCTGTGGCTTTTATATAAAATATTATAGTTCTCCCCCAAAGATTTCCAGTAATTTTCCAGTGGAGTAGGAATAAATAAAGAAAAATATTATCTTTAATTATAGTAAAACTTGGTCATAAAATCATACAAGAATAATATCATTTTTCCCCCTCCTTTTCTGGGCATTTGGTTGAAGAGGACATAAATTCTTTATTTTCTAAATTTAGATCATTTGTTATCTTAAAGCATTTAAAGTTTGTGTTTTTTTAAGTGTTATATTTTAGTAACCTTAGAAATAACTTTTTTTAAAAAACTAGGGAGTGGTAATTTGTATAAAATAAATAACACTGTGAACTTCATTTCTCTTTCAGCATGAGGTACAGTGAGAAGTTGTGTGTGTTGATTCATAAGAGTGTCCTAAGGCACGGGGCTGGGGAGAAAGGAGTAGAGCTGCCATAGGGTCTTAGAACCCAGAGGGTCACGTAATGGCAACCGTAGGCCACGTAGAACCTCTAAATGTGTTTACTTTGCCTGGAGAATACTTAACATTTTTATCTAGTTGCTAATGTTTTTTAAACTAGAGATTTCATGTAAAAAGCCAAATTTCTGACTTTCTTTTAAAAATCAGTACAGGAGTCCCCCCCTTTATCCCCTGGGGATAAGTTCCAAGACCTCCCCCCGCCCATGGATGTCTAAAACCGCAGATAGTACCGAGCCCTATTACACTGTGTTTTTCTCCTATATGTTCATCCCCACGATAAAGTTTCCTTTATAAATTAGACACAGTAATAGGTTAGCAACAGCAATAATAAAATAGAACAATTATAACAATACACTGTAATAAAAGTTATGTAAATAGCTTCAGGGCCATTATTAATAAAATTATTAGTGAAATTATTAATGAAATAAGGGTGACTTGAACACAGGCACTGATGCCCCTCTGGTAGATTCGATAACCAAGACACTTACTGAGTGACTAACAGTTGGGGACCGTCTACAGTGTAGAGACATGGGACAAAGGGATGATTCACATCCCGGCTTGACGGAGTGGGACTTGGAGATTCCATCATGCTAATCAGAATGGCAAGCCATTTAAAACTTAGGAATGGTTTATTTCTGGAATTTTTCCATTTAAGATTTTTGGATCATGGTTGGCCAAGGATACCTGAAATTGTGGAAACCGAAACCACGAATAAGGAGGGACTCCTGTATCTGGCTACACCAGGTCACGGTTCCAGAATGACAGTAATTGGCTGGAGCTGAGTAGCAGCTGAAGCAGTTCAGACAGCATGTGGTTCCAGTGTGCCACAGCCCCACGGCAGCCTGCTTCACTCATTTCTGTTCCTCATGTGGCTACTGTAGGCGTTTGTTTGCTAAAAATATCTAGAAGGCTATATCTGAAGAAGAAGGAAAGGAAAGAAAAGACATAACACTAGCTATCCCACAGACATTAAAAATGCAAAAGAGATGAGCATCACCTTAGTAAAGTCCAAATCACATTAAAATATCCAACTATAGCTAACTTTTTTATGGCACTCTGATCCTCACAGCATTCTACAGAGCGAGATAATGAATATATACTTGTTTCACCAAGGATGAAACCAAATAGTAGTGAGGCTGGTTAATTTGTCCAAAGTCGCAAGTGCTAAGTGTTGCAGCTGACATGTAGCCCAGCTTCAGATGTTAGTCTCGAGGAGCACTGTCTGGTAGGATTTCCTGCAGTGACAGCAATATTGTCTGTCTGTGCTGTCCAGTGCAGTAGCCTCTAGCCACATGTGCCGGTTGAACACTTGAATGTGGTTAGCTTGGCTGAGGACTGGAATTTTGACTTTTGAGTAATTTAAGTTGAAAGAATCACATGTGATTAGTGACCACCTTAGTGGGCAGTGCAGGACCTGAGCTTTCTCTGGCTTCATCACCTCTCTATTTCATAATCTTATTCTTTCTGATAAAATTCATCAGGTTTCTGTAAGGGTTTCTCTAGTTAATCAGTGGCAAGCAGCCATTCCAACCAAGAGTTCAAATTATGTTGAATAGTTTTGGTATCTGCATAGATTTCTGGAAAGACTTCATCATAGACAATAATATTCTTTATGACAAAGTCAGGGGTCCCAGCAGTAAGAGTCTTTCTTATATACAGAATCTCCTCAGATACCTAGTCCAGATGAAGAGCTAGCTTAATTCAAAGTGTCTTTAGACACTGGGAGCACATAAATGACCAGGACCATCTCCTTCCCGGGTCCTTTTTGTGGTCCAAGTCCTAGACTCTAGGATTACTAGAAGTTGTGACAGAATCATGAAGGAAACTTAACATTCTCTGATGCTTAGCTGGTTGGACTTGGATCAGAGTGACTTTTAGAAAGGGGGTGATTTAGCTCATCTCTCCATCTGTTAGCATAAAGCATGAAATCTAAAGTGTTATTTATTTAAGACATGTCCTGATTTCAGAGATGTTATCCAACGAATTCTAAGATAAAGCCCGTGGAGGGAAGGATTTATCTTAGAATTGGTAGGATAAAGTTTGTCAACCGGGCTTCATCTCCCCTTGGTCAGCCTGTAACCAGGGGCAGCATTGTGATGCAAATGTCAACTCCTGCTTTGCCCAGTGGTTAATTAAACCCTTCAGTCTGGCTGTCCCCTTCCAGGCTACCTTCTGCTGATTACGATTAATTAACAGAAAGACTTTCTGGTGGTTAGGAGCAGGTTTAAGCTCTTACTCAATAACAGTTTGATCACTATATTCACTTTCTTTAGAAACACCCCGCTGCCCCCATAAATGCAGATTAGGATATTTTATTATCATAAATAGTACCGGAACAAGCTTAACCAATCACCTTCTGGCACACAGGCAACTCTGCAGCACTCCTTTTTAGAATACCACATGCTGTAATTCAAATTATCACATTAGCTATCCAAACGCACCATTTGTTTTTAAATACTGGAGTGTTTACCTGAATTTTTTTTTCCTTTTTATCTACCCGCCCCACTTCACTGGTACATTGTCACTGCAATGACAAGTTTATTTATGTGCCTTAATATCTTCACTTTCTGTTGTTTTAAAAATACATTCCTGTGTCACCAGAGTGGTGTTCTTGAGCATCTTAAAATATTAATCGTTGTGGAGTGGGTTTGTGTCTTTTGCTTTTTGTGATGCCCTTTTGAATCTTGCCTGTATTTGGACTTTGAAATATTTCACCACTTCTAAACTCCTTCTGTAAAATTTAGGGTTAGTCTACTCTGGACACTGACCATGGATTCTGAAATCATAATAGCCCTTACAAGACATTTGGAGTTGATGCTATAAAAACAGAAGCATTTCTTGCCCACAGTGGAGTCTGACCCCTAACGGTTACTGTTCCAGACAGTGCTGTGAAAATTCCTCAAATACAATCCATTCAGAGCTTACACTTGTACACCAAACTCATGCATGAGTTAGTGAACGTCATTTATTATGTAGTAACAAGAAGTCCCCAGTGTTCTGGTAAATGTATTAGTTTGAACCATATAAAATTGCTGACATTTGACCTTCATAGACCTACAAAATCTGGCAACTTCACACGATTCATCCTAATATTATGGGTTCGGACCAGTCCTGTTTATATAATACCTTTATCTGCTTTTGCTGTTTTCCCTCATGTTTCCTCAGTTAGTACTTTTAATGCAACAACTGTCTCCTTGCTACCACTCTTTTGTATTTCTCAGTTAATAACACTTTTTTCCCCCTAGTACTCGTCCCTTCTCGGCTAATTCTCCAAATCTATTTAAACCTCAGAATTACTGGCACAAAGAAGGCTGGTTGCATAGTACCTCCACGATGCAATCAGTATTTACCACTTCAAGTGTTTGACCCATTTTGAGATTTTCATTATCCTAAAAGGATAGTGTCATTGAATACATTTACTGCCCAATAAATAAGCCATCACTTCCTTACTTCTCAAAGGAAAAATGCCACTTTTTTTTTTGTTTAGTACTGATAGAGGCCTTGTTATGTGATGCCTTTGTTATGACATGATTTGGCTAAAGTATCTCTGAAGAATAAAATTAATAAGTATCCTTTGTTATATTCACCTTTTATTCAATTTGATGTAAATTAATAAATTCCTGCTGCCTTTTAATATTTTGTCTTTGGGTCTTTGTCTCAAAAAAGAATTGGGATATAATACATTTTATGAGAAGTAATAGAGACATCAGCTGTCACTTGGTTTGAAACTGTAGAAATTGTACCATTTGTATCTGTCCCTTTGTATTCGTAATTTCCTAATTTCCACAGGTATGTCTATCAACATATTCATACTCATCCATATTTTTGCTATCAGTAACTTGCCATTTTTATTTAAAGGGACCCATTGGTAGTAGTTGGTTAAGGTCAGGTGAATTTTAAAAAATAGAATAAAAATTTTAAATCCCTTATTGAATAGTCAACTCTTTTACATGTGATACTACTACTCTTCGCAATAATGTGCTAAGTAGATGTGATTTCCCCTTTTACAGATGTGAAACAGAGGTCAGTTTAAATTATTTCCTAGGATACTAATCTATATGTACTATAGATCCATAATTGAAACCTGGGGCCAAAATATTTCAAAGACTTTATCCCTATGCCCCCACCCTATTTTTCCTCTATGGCATTACTTCGTAGCTATTAAAAGTAATCCTTAAATATCTCGATCACTACAGTGCCTCTAATAGTCTATATTATTGTCCTATATTTATTCCAAATTTGTTTTTAATTTGACAAATTGTTACGGTGGCCTACCATGTAACAGGCATAACCAAGGCATCTGTTTTCATGTTCATGGCACATTCTACACAAGGAGAGTGACAAGCAAGCTAATTTCAGACAAGGACCCATCCCTACAGGGCTAATAAAATGGTAGGGAGGGGGTGGTGGTGGGAATAGACAGAAAGTTCTTAGAAGAAGGTAGCTTTTGAACTGAGACCTGAATGACAAGGAGAAAGCAGCCATAGTAATGTCTACAGGCAGGATATTGTAGATCAAGGGCAACTGGAAGGAGCCTGGGGATGGAGCATCATGCAAGTAAGGGAGTAGGTGTGCCTGGATGGGAAGTAGTATGAGATGAAGCTAGAGAGAGAGGTAAAAGCTAGATCACAAAAGAAAGCTGGCAGAGAACGGTGTGAATATTACCTTCGGGACAGTGAGAAGCTCTTCCAGGCTTTTAAATGAGGAAGTGGCATGACCTGATTTATTACATAAAACTCTGGCTACTGTTTGGTGAGTGATGCTAGGTTGTGTATATGTCCACTGTGGGAGCCTTTTGGAAAGCCCCCCTCTAAAAGTGTCCATCTCCTGAAAACACCCCATGTTTTTTTCCTCTAAAAATGATGCACACAGGCCTAGGGGAAAATGCTAAAGCCTTGAAAAGTACATATCGATTAGGGATATTCTAAAGAGCCACTACAGCTTTGAAAAGTGACCAGAATCACCAGCCTCATTCCAGGCTCAGCATGGTGTGTGTTGCAGGCTTTGCTAAGCAGCTCCGGGGACCTAAAGACATGGAGTGTGACAGTGATGAAATTTGTAAATTGTGTTGCCCCATACTTAACGGTAGGGATAGAGATGAGAATTGTGTCCACGTCCAAATTTTTGCTCGGTGGTAATAATCAGTGCTGGAGAACCTTCTGCATTAGTTCCAAGTGCCCTATTTTTTCTAAGTATCAGAAATAAGACCTTGCGATTTCATTTTCTTCTGCTACCTTTGAAATATGTCATTGGCTTTTTAAAAAATTAAATATACTTTTTACTTAAATATTATACCTTTTTAAACTTCCGAGTGGGAGAGTTGAATTTTGAGGTGAGGAAAGAATTGTATTTGGGTTTGTTTTTAATTATTCTTTTTTAAAAATAACATTAAGTACTTGTGGTAGTAGGAAATATTAATTCCTTTCAAAACCTGGCTGTGTTGCTAGATCCACCACATTTGCTTTTCTGTGTTTCTGTGAACAACTGATCAAATTAGATTCGTCACTCTTGGCTTGTGGTGATTTGAAATTGAAATGGAATATATTAAAGCAGCCAACCACACTGATTACATTGCAAGCCTCATTTAATTTCATACATTCACACATTAGAGTGAAAGGCGGCTTTTTTAATGCGTGATTGTGACTGTACCTTGAGCAACTCCAAAGGTCATCTGTAATGGGCGCATAATTTGTTAGCGTTAGATATCTGATTTATGGTAGGTGTGCCTCAGCCTGATTTGTACTAGTAGTAAATATGGTGAGCATCAAAAGTCAGATCTGCAAGAAGTTCCGCCTGTCACATTTGGTGGCATTGTCTTATTCTGCATTGGTCAGTAGACCACAGTAAATCACAGAATAGCTGTCATCCTCAAATCAAGAAAGTGCCAGCATCGTGCCCCTATCGCACAGGGGTTAAATGAGCTATTCTTCTTAAGAGTGCAGGCTGGTCCAGGTGAAGGTGATAAGAGTATTACCAGCTCAGCTAACAGCACTTGCTCACAGCTACTTGAGCCTCAGTCCCAAGAAGGCTAGAAAAGGCCTTTTTCAGTTGCATAAGAGCCAGAACATTTGTGAGTTTGCTCTTTTTCACTCTTTCTTTTGGCTATCAGTGAGTTCTACTTAACTTCATGTACTCTGTGGCCTCTGTGTGACAGGCACTGGAGGGAGGCCTCCAGGGAGCCAGAGCACGATTGGGACACAGTCTCTGCCCTCAAGAAGAGGACAGTCTGGATATGGTTGTTTGCCCCACTGCACAGGCTTGAGGACATGAAATGGCTTTAACCCTGTCAACGACTCAGAAATGCAGCTGGCATGAGGCAGCCCCCATTGTTCCTAACTTGGTCACACATGGGGCTTAGCACTGAGTTCCAGAGGAAAAGGCTGGTAGGTGCTTTATGGGAACTCGGCTGTAGAGTTGCCTTTTATTTTATGACAGTGGAGGCCTGGTCGTTTTGATCCCATGTTACTGGCAGTTTAGGATTTTTTCAGAGATGCATAGAATGGGTTTTGTTGGTTTGGATCAAGCAATCTGTGATTTGTCAGCTTTCTGTCTCAAAAGGCACCTAAACCATTTTTTTAAAGCTTTCTTGAAATTCCTGAAGGGAGTCTGGATAAAGCAAATATTCTACCTAACCCCTATTGGAGGAATCACTTTTTAAAAATTTTTGTCACCTCACATATTTTTCTTGTTCTTTTCTTTATCTTTTGGTGAGAACGTTTAAATTCTATGCTCTTAGTGAATGTCAGTTATACGGTACAGTGTTATCAACTGTAGTCACCATGTTTTACATCAGCGCCTCAGCCCTTATTCATCTTGCAGCTGAAAGTTTGTACCCTTTTACCAACCTCTCTTCATTTCCCCCAGCCCCTGGCAACCACTTTTCTACTCTCTGTTCATATGAATCTGACCCCTTTTTAAATAGATTTCACATATAAGTGATACCGTGCAGTTAATATTTGTCTTTCTCTGTCTGGCTTATTTACTTAGCATAATGCCCTCTAGATTCATCCATGTTGTCACAAAAAAAAAATAGCAGGATTTCCTCCTTTCTCATGGCTGAATAATATATACGCCACATCTGCTTTATGCAGTCATCTGTTGATGGACACTTAGGTTGTTTTCATGTCTTGACTATTGTGAATAATAAAATCTTTTTTTTTAAAATATAACACAGTGTTTCCTAGGGAAGCAATTCCATTGTTAGAAACAACATAGACTTTATAGACTAGTGTAGGAAAAGAAACAAAAATTGACAGGTCATTGAAAAAGAGCAGCATTCCCAGTCTGCATTCTATGTAATTCTAGTTGCACTGGTATTCCTGGGCTCCCTGACCAAGGAGGTTTAGAACATGCTACATTCTGTATCCCATAACCCTTTGTTGTTTTCAATGTATGTAGGCATATTAAGGCTCAAAGATGTCCTTCAATATAAAAAAAAATTATTTAATTTTGCTTTAAGCCAGCTCTCTATATTTATCTGGTTGCAGGACATAGTTTAGGAAATGCCAGAATAGAATTTTAATAAGTATTCCTTCTCTTTTCCCTTTGATTAATAAATAGTAGAAATTCAAGCCCCTACTGTCTCCTGAACTAACTTATAAAATTTTTATTGAGCACCTATTATGTGCTTTGCCATTGTGAGGGATAGAAAATAAGTGTCAGTGTGATGCTGACCACACCCTCTAATTGGTACAGTAAGCCCACCCCATGCCATAGCAGAGAGCCATGTGAAAAGGTGCTTTGTGCAGAAGCAGCAAAGCTCTGAAGTCCACATGGAAATGTCCATTAAAAGCCAAAATAAGCATGGGAGAAGCAAGAGGGGACTAAAAAGAGAAGCAGAAAAAGAAGGAAAGGAAGGGAAAAGCAAGTAGCAGCCATGATTTGTAATTAATAGTAATAATGGGGCTGGTGAAGAAGACACCAGCTTCTGGTTGGGAGGAGATGGACAGGACCTACATAGATGTCATCACCTCACCCGTGAGTGTTGCCAGCTCTGAGACTGCAGGACTCATGGGCACCGCCAGCCTGCCACACAGAAAGCTTTCAGCTGAGGTAGTTCAACATTTTAATAGTGCGCCATGGCTACCTAATGTAGGGGTCACAGACTCTCATATCTTTAGGGACTGGCAGGAAGGCTGATGGAGCAGACCAGGCGTAGGAAAAATAGGAGTGGTAGGGACCGTGGCAGAGAACACATGCTTTCATACAGGAAACATGGGCTCTGTTTGCCAGACATTGTGATTTTTCAGAGAGAGCCAGAAACCTGTCTATTTCTGTGAAATTATCTGATTTTTAAAATGTTGGCTCAATTTTTTTTTATTTCATTTTGTTTTGTTTAGTAAGCACTGGGGACTACTCAGTGAAGACGTGGGAATTCTCTTGCTTTTGCTGATGGGAATAAATTTGTGTAAGAAATTTGGCAATATCTAGTCAAATTGACAATGTGTAAACATAACCCAGCAATTCCACTTCTTTGAATATTCCCTAGAGACCCTCCTGCACCCTAGTCAGGGAGACTCGTAGGATGAGCACCTCGGCCTTGTTTACAGTAGTCACCCAGGTAAGCAAGATGCAGATAAACACGCGCACATGAAATTATCTCCGTGGATTTTATAAACAACACTAGAACAGAGTGTGTTATTTATGCTTAAACAGATACACAGTAAAGGTACAACACACTGATAACAAGGAGACTCATCACCTTCAGGAGAGAATAGGAAATGGGAGTGAGGAGCTAAGGGCACTGGGAAGCCACTGAAGATTGTAAACAAAGAAGGGACATGACATCTGATCTTTTTGAAAAAGGTCAATCTGGCTACTCTATGGGCACTGTATTATTTTAGGGGGACAAGCGGGGAAGCAGGGAGAGCAGGTAGAAAATATTAAAGTGGGAGCGAGGTTGCTCAAATTCCAAACAGTGGAGGAGTACCTCTAAGCCAGGGCTTCTCAGCCTCGGTAGGATCTTCATTGGGGGCCAGGTCATTCTTTGCTGTGAGGCTGTCCTATGCACTGTGGGAGGCTCAGTGGCATCCCTGGCCTCTGCCCACCAGATGCCAATAGCACCGCTCACCACCCCCACACACAGTTGTGACACCTAAAAATGTTTCTGAAGGCCCCAGTCAAAAACCACTAGTCTAAGCAGTATGTGGTGAGGCTCTGGGTGTAAAAGTATAAATTCCAAATCCATCTATAAGAAGAAGAAGCCAGGTAGAATACGAGTTAGTTGGAAAAAATTTCATGGAGAAGCTAAGTAAGATCTGAGGTGATCTTTGCAAGGGATGGAACACATACAGATATTGCAGAGACTCTTCAGCTTTGACTGTTTTAAAAACTTTAGAAAGCTTTTTCTTAATTTTATATTCCCTTGGTGAACTCCCTGCCCCCTCTCCTTTTTGACTTCTAAGGTTTTTACAAGAGAGCCGGATATGCACTCTTCACTTCCCTAGCTTTCAGTTCACTCAGCAACTCCAGTGCTCACACCAGGGTCCCTGGTCATATCCTGGTTACCAAACCCTTGTGGAGTCTTTCCAGTCCATCTTTATTTTACCACTGACCTCTCTATCCTGATTGTTTTCCACTCTTAAAATGATTTCCTCTTACGTAATCAAAAATATAGACCACACTTCATGTCTAGAGGTGTTAATCTCTGTGTTACTATTATTTGAAATTTTGTATCATAGGATATCATACAGCCATTAAAACTCACTTGTACAGAAAATGTAGAACGTACAAGGAAATGTTACAGTATGGGTTAAATTTAAAAAAATAAATAAAACAGATTTCAGATCTGTCAGTACACTCATCTGCAGTAACACACATGCAGCATTCACTGCACATGAATTTAGAAAAAGCCTGGCAGGAAATGCACTGAAATGTAGTGGCCATTCATTTTTCTGACAGGCCAATGTGTTGCTTTTATAATTGGCGAAGAGGGAAGGTACACTGAAAACACCGGGTTCTCCAGTTTCCCCTCCATTCTCTTCTTCCCTCTCTGCGCATTCTCCGTGGGTGATGTCATCGGTACCCCACACACCAGGACTCCCAAACCTGGCACTCCACCAGTCCAGTCCTGTGTCAGGCTGACTGTACATTCACGTACCTAATGATTTCTGAATGTGTCCACTTTGATGTCCCAGAATCATCTCTCCAAAATCAACACATCCCAAACTGAAGCCACGGTAGTCTTCTTGCTTCACAAGCTGTTTCTTTTGCCCTCACTCTCCTGGTCAGTGGCTCTCTCCATCTATCTAGCCTGTCACACAGGCCGGAAGTCATCCCACAGACACTTGTCTCCTCCTCCCTCCACGTTCAGTCCGCCTCAGGATTTACAAGCTGATCTTGACCCTTACTTAAGTCCATCCTGCAGCTCTCTCTCAGGCCCCATTTTCACTTGCTGCACCTCGGTTCACGTAGCCCTCTAAACAGGATTCCTAGACAAACCTTGTTGGTCTTTCTGCTTCTAGACTATTCTGTCCAACGCAGTAGCCACTAGCCACATGGAGCTATTATGCACTTGAATTGTGGCTAGTTTAAATTGAGATGTAAGTATCAGATGCACTTCATTAATATTCTTTTACATGCTGGAATGATAATATTTTAGATATAGTGTATTAACTGAAGCATCCTTAAAATCCACCTCTCCTGTTTGGCTCCTAGAAAATTGTATTTATTAGTTCGTTCATTTATTTATTACCTATCTAGAAAATTTTAAATGACATATGTGCCTTGCATTTTATTTCTACTGGACCATGTTGCATCTAACCATCCCCCTGCCTTTGATTCGTGCTGCCAGAATATCTGCTGAAAAACAAATTCCATGAGCTAAAAATCCTTTGAAGTCCTTTGAGATAAAATGTTAAGATTAGCTCAGCACACCAGACCTTCCCTAAAGGCATTCAGTCTCAAAAACTTTTGAAACACTGTGATTTCCAAACAAAATGTCCAGCTAGATTCGATTCAGATGGTAGGTTGGCAGCTTCCAGCCCCTAACCTGATGACTGTCATCTCTGTGGCACCTCTACCTTAGAATATTTAATAGCATCTACAGCCATGCTACCCTGAACAAGCCTCATCGTATCTGATCTCGGAAGCTAAGCAGGGTCGGGTCTGGTTAGTGCTTGGATGGGAGACCACCTAGGAAGACCAGGTGCTGTAGGCGTAAAAAAATAATAATAAAATGATAATAACAATAGCTATTCGACAGCTGATGCACTGTAATGGATTTGAATAATGTTAAGCACATTAGGAAGCTCCTAGTACCAATTCTGCATTAATACTAAATGAAAAGTTCAATACAAACCCTTAAGGGACAACTGTATTCCTAATACTGCTGTTGAAAGTCCTCTGCTGGTCTGTGCATCGCGTCCTAGTATGAGTGGGTGCTCTGAGGAGATGGAAGTGCCCGTGAACACCCAGCCTCCACTTTCAGGAGATGAAAGTGGGTGAAACCAGCTGGCAAGAGAAACCCCAAAGCCAGAAAGATTAGATGGAAAGCTGCAAAATGTGGAAGATTGATGTTTATGATCTTTCTTTGGAGGAAAAATCATGAGCAGGATGTTGGATAAAATGGCTAAACAAAAATTGGGTCCTAAAATGCTGAATAACTTTAAGACAGTGGTATCATAACAGTATTTTGACTATCTTATGTCTTATTTACCCATCGGTATATGTCTAGAATGGCTGATGAACTCAGAGAACCGTATCTGAGGTATTTACCAAGGGGAAAATCTGCTAGGCTGTGTTATAACTGGCAGGATCTGATGCATATGTGATGCTGTGGCAGCCACCACCTAGACAGAACTAAAGTTATTTTTAGATGCTGGAATCCTGTTTTCACTTTGGCTCTGGTGTTGAACGACTGTCAGAGGCTTGGGTTTTCCATCACTGTGTTGCTTTTCCTTTCTCAAGGGACCGTAATATGTGGTGTGTTCAGAAAAGGGTGTCTTCACCTTCCTTGTGGTGTGAAAGTACCGTGATTTTAGAGGAGACACACTTCTTGAAGTTCGCTGCTTGTTCCGTCACCTTATGACTGGGGCTTTCATAAAGATGCACTCCCACACAGCACCTTTCTGCCCTCCCACAGCCAAACTGTAACCTCGGGAATATTAGCCCATGGTTTGCTCACTTGTGTTTCTGCTCTTCCCTCCCATCTTGTTTGGGTGGTGTCCCTTATGGGTCCATAACCTTCCTGTGACCTGCCTCCCCGCCAACCTTTGAAAGATAGGGAAACTCTCTGCTTGCACTTTTCAAAAAAAAAAAAAAAAAGATTTCATCTGTGATGTGATTATATTACTTTTTCCAAGGTTATTTGTATTGTCAGACTGACTTACTTTGTTTTAAGTCAAAGATATGTCGGGCATCAACAATAGATGCTAGAGTTACATTTGGAGCAGGTGTATTTATTTCCTGTTCCTAAAAATCAATCAATCTCTCTCTCTCTCTCTCTCTCTCTCTCTCTCTCTCTCTCTCTCTCTCTCTCTCTCTCTCTCTTTCTCTTTCTCTCACACACATACACACACACACACACGCACGCACGCACGCACGCACGCACGCACACACTCGGAGTTCCCTTAAGGCCAACCCTAAAAGCACACCTGACTTATTTCCTCTTAGGGTGCCAGGGAGAGTGAAAAGGGGCCTCCTCTCTACTTCCTCTCCTCCCCAAATAAGCAAGACTCCCCGTCCTTGCCAGGACTCCTCCTGGTAACCCTAGAGCCAAGAACAAGTTTTACCTGAGCACAGCCAACCCTCCCACAGTGGTCCTCTGCCTCAAATGCCTGGTGAACCCTAACCTGGGAGCTTTTAAAAAAAAAACAACCCAGTGCCCAAGCCACAGCCCAGACTATTTCAATCCGACTCTCTGAGTGAGACCCAGGCAGCAGTATGCTTTAATGCGAGCATGCAGCTACAGATGAAAACCACTGCTCTAGAAGTCTCTTCCCACCTTCATGCCTCTCAGCTTGTTCCTACACTTAGTTTTTGAGAAAATGGCCATTAAGTTTCATAGGAGAACATTATATTGCTTGTCACGACAAACTGTAATGCTACCACCCACTGACAGCTGTCATTTATTGATCAGTTATGTGTGAAGCACTCTGCTATGTTCCTGTGTGTGCTATCTTTACGTTTTTACTACATCTTTATATATTATTATATTTACTTTCTGTTCTTGACTGTATTTTACTGTGTTTCATCTTAACTACGAAATGGGCCTTATTACCATTTCACAGAGAGGAAAAGAAACTTATAGAGGATAGGTGATGTCAAGATCACTCAACTTACAAATGAGAAGAAACAGTTGATAAAAATATTGATCACAGGTTAGATCAAGAACAAAGAGGAAAAAAGAACAAAGAAGAGAAAAACCGTAAAAAATTTGTTTGACTGTGTACTAATTACAATCAATTACACCAACAGTTTGCCATTTGTGCCTAATTACAATATAGCACAATAATGATTATGATTATAAATATCATTAAACAGATATCATGTTAACTTGGGCAAATTTCTTTTGATTACAGAACAGCTCAAATCTTTATTATTAAATAGGTGTGGAATGAATAGGTAATAATCATAGCTAATATTTTATTGAGTATTTACTATACACTAGGCTTCACAGTAAGTACTTTATGTATATTTCATTTAAGCTTACCAGAAACAAAGCTCCAACGGCCATATTATGATTTTTCCCAAGTTTTATTGCTAAAATTGACAAAAAGCATTGTATTAGTTTATGGTGTACAACTTAATGACTTAATATGTGGATATATTGAAAAATGATTACCACAATAAGTTTAAAACCCATTACCTCACATGATTAGTTTTTTTTCTTGTGATGAAAATTTTTAAGACCCAGTCTCTTGACAACACTCAAATATACAATACGATATTATTGTTATTAGAAGAGAAGAAACTGAGGCTGGGGATGGTGAATAGCTTACCCAGTAAATGGCACATCCAGATCTTCAACCCAGGTCTCTGGGACTTAGAGGCCATATTCTCCAGCCCTTCACTATTCCATCTCTTTACTTAATATGCTATAAATGGATACAGCAGTGCAAGTATGGTCATCCTTTGCACTTATTACTATTGTGAACTGGTTATCTATTCAAAACTTGTAACATGGCTTGTGGGATGGGTATAATAATTAGAAAAGTCTACAAGTTTCCTTCCATGCTATTAATAGTTTTCACTTTGAATATATGTAATGGTAACTTCATGAAATGTCACTGCTGCATAACAACAATCCCAATTTGTTTATTCTCCTTTCCCTTCAGTCACATAAAACCAACCTATCCTCAGATTAAAAAAAAAAATAGTAACTTCCAGAGTCATTTTAGTTCTCGAATTGTGCATTTCATTGAGAAATGGTAGGATCTCTATATAGTTAAAATAATCATTTCTTATTAAAAACTGACCCCAAAACATGCATGTAGAAAGGCTTAACTGATAACAGATATTTTATGAAATATCTCCAGTGGGAGGCATTTGGTACCTATAAATAAAATAAGAAAACCTGAACCTAGATGACCCTCAACAAAATATCAATGTATTCTGCCAAGAAACTAAATGGCATGTCCTATTCTAATTCATGGTGATAGAAAAAGAGCCACTTTGCCCTAGCCCTGGTTCAGATCAGTCACAGGGGTTGCTGCTGATCCTCAGAAAAGACTCTCATCTTTATCAAACCCTTCTTCCGGGGGTCATAGCTGGTGGACAACCCATAGGCCTGAGGCTCAGAAAACCTGGATCCCTGTTGTTGTTTCTCTATTAACTCTCTGACGGATTGTCCTGCTGTGAGTTTTCCAGCATTCCTCAAAGACGTTGCAGAATCAGGAATAACTGCTTCAATAACGTGTGTCCTTCATAGAGTTAGAATGTAGACTAAATAAGATACTGTATGTATATAATTGAAATCCAATCAAAGCAGCTTATTTGATATATAGTGATAAGTCTATAATAATACAGAGCTCTTAAATCATGTAAGAAATTGATAGAACTGTTTCAAAAATTCCTTAAAAAGAAAAGAAAAAGCTGGGGTATTATGCCAGCAAAATCCCACCTGGAATTATTTAGAAATGTTATACCTAATTTTCCCCCAAAACTATTAACCCCCTGCCAGTCTTTTTTTTTTTTTGGGAGGAGTGGGGTAGCATAGAACTCATTTTTAAATCACGAACTCTAATCATGACCTAAAAGACTTGATGTTTGAAGGAGTTTGTGTTTCAGTTAGTCTTTGGGTGTGCCCTAGGTGCTAATTGAATCGAGTTCCTTTCGCATTATGATCTAATGCAGGGGTTGTAAACTCAAGCCCCTTTCAAGAATCAGATACCAAGATGTCAGATGGAGGGAAATGTTGATTGGTGGCAGCTGGGGAGTGCATGTCCTAGTCAAAGGCATTCATGCTTTACAAAAATTTGACACCTTTAGCCAAATAGAACACACCTTCTAGCTAGACTCTACCGAAGATCTACCACACCAGCTGGCAGGCCTTCAGCTACTAAATGCCTTGTGATTAATCCTACCCCCAGAATGGAAATAGGTATATGCCACCTCATTCTTGTGCAGAAGTTGCCTATAAGTACCAGAAAGTTCACGAAGTCAATTATAGTTATTAGGGCTCAAATTTAAAAGTATTTTAATAACAAACAAGAACTACTTTCTGCCCGAATTCTGATGTTTTTATATATGTCCTAGAATTCTTGAATTAAATAAAATGTCATCCTGGCATTTGTATGTCTCATCATAACTTACTGCCTTGCCCATAGTAGATAAACAAGAAGTGTTTAAATTCAGCAGTTGACACCAAGTAATTTCCACAACATGGTCTTATGAATCTGTAACTTTAATTTACAAGCAGTGTTACTACTGTGCATTTTGAAAGGCACTTTATTCCAGTCATGTTCACCTTGAGCAATTCTGAATAGTCCCTCACAGATTTCAAGGGAAAAGGCTGTGGTTAAAGTATCAATACCCTAAGCAATAAAAGAACATCACATCGTAGCCACTCTCAACCAAGGACCTACTCTGTGCTGGACACAGTATAGGCCCTTTGTGTGCATTGCATCTCAGCTACCCCTGGCACTGCTTCTATGAGGCATTCTTGCTATTTCACCCGTGCATATACCGAGCCTCAGGGAGAGTCCCGTGAGGGAGATAACAGGCCTTTCTGCTTCCAAATCCTATGTTGGTATGCTGGAAACATCTATTAGCCTCCCTTTCCCCCATCCCCCACTAAAAATCATTGATAAGGCCATCAGTGAATCGGTTGGAGTAACTGAATGAACCTGGTTAACTTGGTAATGGGCCTCCCATATCAGGTTGCTCTAGGGACGGGAGGGTTCGAGTCCTCAAATTCTCCATAGGGGGTATGTGCTCCCACTGACCAGTCCGCCTGGATATCAGATGCTTTGGTATCAGTGTACACTGTGTACAAAAGCAGTCAGTACTAGAATTATGTGCAACAAAAGTACTTAAACTAAAAGCCTACCTATCATTGGAAAACATTAACGGATGCTGATAACAAACAAGGCAAGCTTGGTAAATGGGAGATCAATATGTTTCCTTTCAAAAGTTAAAATTCTGAGTTCTCTTTAGCATCTCACTCCAGCTCTGCTCATGCTTCCCCAATTCAAATATGGCTCCTCCCGTGTAACTTTTCTCTGGCCTTCTCACCTCCTCGTGCAGCAGTTGGGAGATTTTGTCACATCTGCTTCTTCCCATGCACCTCTCTTCTACTGAATCATGAGATCCTTGGGGCCAGGGCTGGTTCCTGTCATTGTCATCCTTGTATTGCTAGCACTGATCCCGCCATGTGTGGTGGTGGCTGCTTGCTGCATGCCTGATGAATGAATGACTAAATTAAACTACTGTAGCATCCTCAGCACCATCACTCTCCCCTCCCATCGTCTCATTCTTGGCAAGTCATGAGGCCTGGTTCTGCTGCTGAGCTCACTGAAGATCGGTGGTCCTGTGGAAGTATTAGTACCTTGACTTGCATAATCTGTGGGGAAAAGAAAGACATTTCCCAATGAAACCCCTTCATTAAAAAAGCAAGAAGACTGGTTCCAGGAAAGTTTTCGTTCTCCTCGCCCCCTGTATGTTTTGCAGCTTCTTCCATAGTTTCCAGAGTTGAATCCAGAATCTTCTCCTGAGGAGTCCCTGGTTCTTAGGAGAAACGAAGGGCTCAGAGAAGAGTCCTCTTGCCTCAATATTCTCACTTCCAGTTGATAATTCAAATAAATACAGCTAAAGCTATCTCATGTAGCTATGTAGCTTGTAAGATGGTAAAAGCTCGATAATTAGTCTAACTGACTTCTGTCTTAATAATTTTGATAATGTTCTAGAATTTATTATTGTACTTATTCCACTTAGTTCTCATTTGAAAAACTAGTAACTCTGCTTTAACCACAGGACTGCATCTTTCTTCAAGTGTTTGAAAACATTTTGGTTCGACTTACTGGACTTTAAACATCAAGTACTAAGCTTGCCTAGTAATAAAATATAGTTTCTTTCCAGTGCCACTTGATGGAAAATCTCTTCTTGTTCCTCAGCAGACAACTGTTCTGGGGGATATTCTCATTTTCTAGAGAGAGAAATAGAAATACCTCTGCTGCCAGCCTGCCCCTGTCAGCCAAAAGCAGGTATACTGGAGAACTCCAAGTGTGCCTTCCCGCCCTCCTCATCAGCCTGTTGTACTTTTATCAAGTCCCTTTTTTTAAGATTATGAAGAATGTTTAATATTATAAAAGCTGCTTGGGTGGTTTTGACATCAGAGTTACAAAATATATTTTAACGGGACAGCAATAATCAGTGAATGTTTGCAAGACCAGCTAGTTAACATGGCAAAGTCGGACAGCAGTTGTTTTTTCACTCCTGCCCCATCTTTCCTAAGCAAATATACTTAGGGTGCTCCTCACTGGTAGTGTATATAAAGGATGATCTCCAAAAAGAGATTGGCAGCTTTAATTTGTTTGATATGTGCAATCATAGTCCGTGTTAAATTCAAAATGCTTGTCCAATCAAGGATTCAATATAGAAAAGAGGCAGTAACAAGCATGCTGCACGCTGTAATAAAGAAATCTGTTGATTGAAAACAGTTTGTATATTTTGGAAATGATAGGGAATGTAATTGGTAAGAAAGAAAAGGATAGGACTCTGCAAATAATGGGAAATAGAGCATATTTTTTACTGATCATATTAACTGGATTTAATAACATTTTGGTGTTGAATTTTTACGTGCCAGAAAAAGAGAAAGGTGGGTCCTTTCTTGTTGCTCTAAATGTGACAATTAATGGAGTGACCTTTTTTATTTTTGTTTTCATGCAGAGCAGCTTGATTGGGTTGAATCTGTGGCAACGGTGGATGATGTGCTCTGGTTTAAGAACCTTCACCAAATATCTTTCTTTTGTTTTCTCACCCAAGAAGAGTAGATATGTATTTAACTTTGTTTTAGTTACAAGTGCTACATGGATGTACTTTGTGGTAAAAGATCCAAACAGTAGAATAGTGTACATCTCCTGCCCTACTTCCCCTTCCCTCCCTGGAGTTACCATAGTGGTTTAGTGAACATCAGTCATTCATGTGTGTGTGTGTGTGTGTGTGTGTGTGTGTGTAAAATATCTGGATAGAAATTCGTGTGCAGATGACCTGAGGGACTGCAGTATTAAGCAACTGGATTTTGCTATTCATGTAATTCTCAACCTTACTTTCTGCACAAATATAAACATATATTTACATATCCATTTATATTTATCTCTCTTGATATGTATATCAAGAGAATGTGTCAGAGAGGGAGTCGATATGGACACAAGCTGCTGTGTCTTGGGTGGGTTAGCCAAACCCCTCTTCACCAAGCTCCACCCTGGATCATAAGCATCCTTCTGGGGCTCCTCCACTCAGTGGGGCAGTGCCCAGCCTTTCTCTCTCTGAAGGATAAAATTTTCAACAATTTGAACTTCAAACTCAACTAAATACCCTTAACGGTACCTTTACCTGTCTCCTGTTAATATTTACCTTTTCTCCTGTTTTTTTTTTTAGTTCCTTTCCCACATTAATTCAAAATCCTGCATTTAGACTTAGCACTAGTATTCTCATTTCATATAAAAATCCAATTATTCAGAAGGTTCTAATGAGAAATTTTCACTATGCTACATTGGTGGGTGTTCAGGATGATGGAATACTCTCTGACTCATAAAAGAGACTATAAAATATAATTTGCTATTAACACATGCTGTCATATTAACAATTTAAAAAGTGGTCAACAGCCCTTTATTATCCTTCCATTAATCATCCTGTTGAGGTAATCAAAATACCTGGTTCTCAGCATCCATTCTAAATAAACTGGATTTTACTATATGAAAATGAAATTACTAACCAAAGTTAAAGTGCCACATTTAGCATATATAATCAAGTGAAGTATCTGCCATAAGCAGATTCCATTTTTTTTTTGGTAAGTTCTTTTTGTTTCTGTTTGTTTTCTTTTTTACTAAAATCTCTGATGCTTATATATTTAATTGAAGATGTATAGGTCATTTGCAAAAGCACTGGTGTACTCTTCTGTAATATATCCTGTGGAACATATATACAAAAGATGAATTCTTAAGTGGATAAGGGTGAGAAACAGTATTTTTAAAATTTGTTTATTATCTTCTATCTAAGCTTTTGTCCAAGAATTTTTTAAAAGATCATTTCTAGAGGTTATTTATTTATTTATTTGTTTATTTTAGGTGAGGCGACCCTTGGTTGACCTCACAGATTGTAAGGACCTTGTCAGTTTGCAATCCCTTATTTTTTATTTATTTATTTTATTTTTTACGCCTACAGCACTTGGTCTTTCTAGGTAGTCTCCCATCCAAGCACTAACCAGGCCCGACCCTGCTTAGTTCCGAGATCAGATGGGATCAGGCTTGTTCTGGGTGGCATGGCCATAGATGAGAGGTTAGTCTGAACTAGTTTAATTGAGTCAAAGCTACTTAACAGTGTAAGTCGAAATTTCATTATGCCCCCACTGTGGAGAAAGTGTAGATCAGCTGGTGAGGGCCCCTCTGTCAAACCCTTGCGAAAGGAACAGGGTCAGAAAGAGTAAGAGACAAGGACACCTCGAAATTATGACCGCACATGCAGAATGTGAAACCCAGACCAAGCAAGGCACAGGCAGTGTCCATCCAAATAGTAAATATTAGTAAATCTTAGGGTCTTTGTTTAGGTTTTTGAAAAGAAAAATAAATAAAAATTGGTACAAAAATTCTTAAGAAGCACTGCCCTAGAAGGTTACAGCCAGAAAAGCTGAAATCGCAGTGTCCCATGAAAACAAGTTCCAGTCCCACCATCGTCAACCCATACCCTGCCCACCTCTGTGTGCATAGCCACAACTTTAGGTCCTCATGACCAACGATGTTCAGAATGAACGCGCTTCCGTTTTCAAGAAAGAATTCAGCATCCTGTAATGTTAAATTTAGAAAGGTTTCCTTGACAAGTTCCCAGAATTTACACCATCAACTCCAGCCTTCTCAGCAAACCCAGCTGCCCTAAGAGTTTGAGATAGCCTGGGTTTTCCTGCCTCTCATGACAAGTTAATGAAGCTTCCCAAATCTTCCAAGTACCAAAGGTTCAGTATGGCTGGTTACAAAAAGCGATCCCTTCTGCCATCGTGTTCCCATTATTCCCCAGACCCCAGAAGCAACCGCTTGTAGCTTCGTTCTGCTGCTGTTGCTGGTGTTTACCTCCTTATCTCGAAACAAGAGGCAGAGAGAGTGCATCATTCGGTCATTTCCTATAGTGGATGGTGAGGATCTGGCACCCCTCTCCCTCCCCCACCACACACACACACATGCACCTTTCCCGCCCCTCCCCCTGTGCTCATAAGGTAGATATGTCACGATTCTGGCAGGTCAGCAGTCAGTATTTATACATACCAGCCCTTCCCCTGGTTATCTAAACCTGCACTTAGTCCAATTCAAACATATCTGGTATTCGGGCTGGTGGCTTTCAGGGCCTGATGCACAGCTGTTCTCCTGGGGATCACCCCTTACCTCCATCTGGGCACTGCCTTTACGTATCACTTACTTGAGAGTCCTCGTGTCCTAGGATTCTGTTTCTCTGTGTATTTACTGTTTCTCATTTAGGGAGAGGTAGAATACCTCTTCCCAGTAGTTTCCTGAGAAACGGTCCATGACAGGTGAAGTTTTTGAGACTTTGCTTATCTTAAAATGTCCTTAATCCATCCTCAGACCTAATTGATAGTTAGATATAGAATTCGAGGCTGGAACTCAATTTCCTTTATAATTTTGGAAACATTGTTCTACTGCCTTTTTTGAAAGCCTTTCTGATTCCTAATCCTTTCTATATGTGACCTTCTTAAATTGCTTGTTCCGTTTTAGAAACTTGTAGGATCTCCTTTGCACCCAATTATGGACACATTCATGATGGTGTGTTGGGGGTGCAGTTTTCATGCATGGAGCTGGACGATTGATGGGGCCTTTTCATCTGGAAAGTCAAGCCCTCTAGTTCTGGGAAATTTTCTTGAATTTCTTCTTTGATTACCTCCTCATCATTCCCAATTAAGTTTTTTCTTTCTACTATTATACTTTTAATTTCTAAGAACTTTTTGCCCAAGTGGTCTTATTTCATGAATGTAATCTGTCAGTAACTTGAGGTCTTTTTTCGTCAGTCCTGTCAGGTTTTCCAGAGGAGACTTTTCCAGTCTCGGTGTCCAGTATGGGCCCAGCGTACCTGGTATCCCCCTCATTTCAAGGACCCTCACCAGAGAACAAGCCTTCTGCCAGAGTGCAGTGGCCGTCTGGGGTCCATTTCTTTTTATTGTTTGTTTGTTTGTTTGTTTGTTTGTTTGTTTGTTTTAATGCCTACAGAACCTGGTCTTCCTAGGTGGTCTCCCATTCAGGTACTAACCAGGCCCGACCCTGCTTAGCTTCTGAGATCAGATGGGATCAGGCATGTTCAGGGTGGCATAGCCATGGACTGGGGTCTGTTTCTGAAACATATTTCAACTAGTCATCTAAGGACACCTATTCTTCACCTATTCTTCCAGAGACACCTTGGGGCACCGATGTGTGAGCCCTTGGGAGTTCTGTGGGATAAACCATATCCCTTTGCAGCTCTCCCCACTGCCGCCTTAGAATCCAGCTTTCTAAGGTCTGTTAAGGAAATAACCTCATGTCCTTCTGCTTTGTAGTGTTTGCCTTTGGCATCTCCACTTCTGTTTCCCTCTTCCTGGGAGTTTATTATGCCTTTTTAAAAAAAATCTTTTACTGTAATTTTGGTGGAGATATAGGAATTTACAAAGCTACATACATGTATTTAGTGTACTATCTTTAACCAGAAATTTGAAAGTTTTCATTGTAGTCTTTTTTGTGTGTTTTGATTTTATCCGCATTTATGTTCTAGGATTTCAAAAAAAATGTACTTGTAAGCAAAGCTTGCTTCTTTGTTCTTTATTATAATTGAGAAAGAAACGTTCAGTTAAATCTGTACTATCATTTGAACATTCGCGAAATTCAGTCCTCAAATTACGGAATACAGGAGATTTGCAGGGGTCCTTATTCACACATTAGTTCATATTCCACCCAGGTCAAATATGATAGGAGATCTTTGTGCCTTTTATTTTCCCTTTTGGTTAGATTCTACATGAGCCCCACAATTCAAACTATAAACCAATACTAAGTATGCAAACAGAAATAATAATAATAGTTAACATGTATTGATCACTAAGTGCCAGACACTGTTGTAAGTGCATTCCATGTTTTAACCTATTAAGTTCCCACAACAACCTTATGAAATAAGGTGCTATTGTTATTCCTACATACAGTTGAGGAAATGGAGGTACAGAGAGGTTATGAAACCTGTTCAGGATAACAGTAAGTCGGTGGCAGAGTCAGGATGCGAACCCAAACAGTATAACTCTAGGGCACATTTTAGACTTAACTACTATGTGCACAGTGCTAATGGTTTGTAAATTGTGTGAGTAACTGAAAGTGATGTCCCCAACCTTGTTACAGTTGTCCCCAAACTTCCTTAATACACCAGTTGTCAAACTTCACCAACACAGCTTTTTCTTTCTGCATAAAACTTGCCAAAATGTCATTAGACTAAGGGGAAAATTTTTTTAAAACTGTTTACCTCAAATAAAATTTCATTAGCAGAAAACTGGTTGGTATTAAGATAGTAGCATAAAACTTGATTTTCCTTGCATGAAAAGAATGCAAATTAGCCACTTACCCTAATAGTATGAGAGAATACAAGTGATGAAACATGTCAATATTCCTCTTTTTCCCTTTATTAATAATTGAGGGATACTTTAAAATCATAAAAGATTTCATAAGAGCTTTAGAAGAATTTAGATTTTTTTTTTACTAGGCAGTTATCTTCATTTTTGTAAAACTGACATCACTGTTAAACCATTATTAAATTACCTCAGGTTAAAATTTGACCTATTCTGTTGCTGACTGAGTCACACCAGGTCACTGAAACCTAAAATAAGTATGTTCTAAGCATTGGGTGACCATTATAATCTGTTTAGAGCCATGATCCATTTAAGACGCGTTGACTTCTTCTTTTCACCAAAATGGCCAACACATCCATCAGTGATGGCCCCATGTTCTCATTAGCTCTCTACACAGGAAAGGATGCCAGCAAGATGTACAAAAGTAAATTCAGTGGAATCTCTTTAGTTAGAAGTTATGACTATGATTCTGTATGTCAGCCCATGTGTTGCTAACAATTTTTACAGTAATGTATTTTGTGATTTGATTTGACCCAGGGTTCATGTGAATCCAGGCAATTACACTTATAATAAGGGTTCTGCTGTCCAGTTTATCTCCACCCTAAGGAATGTCAGAAGGCGAGTATTCTGTATCTAAAGGAAAGATGAAAAATAAAAGTGGAAACACCTGAAGAATGCTTTCACTTATATTACTCAGGGGGCAGCTAGTGTTCTTAGTGATGAGGCCTCAGAGCAGGAATTCAGAATCAGACAGAGTGAGGCTGCCTCTGTTTTTTAGATGAAAAGGCCATCTTAGCATGAATAATAAAATAGACTGATTCGGGTGAGATTACAAGGGAAATTTTGCCCCTTGAGTTTGGGACAGGGCCTGGGGGGTTGGAGTGACCTGAAAATCACTAATATCCATGCACCATGGAAGAGATTTGGACCCTGTATTTTCCCATATCTCCCCCTTAGAAGATGGTAATTTTCCTTTAGGGATTTCGGTTTCTCTGTGTGTGCATTAATAGGGAGATGGAAAGAGAGAGAGAGTCACGAATTAAAATCATTTTATGGTAAGTGTCTATGCCTTTTCAACTATATGCTTCTCTTTGTAGAACTCTGTAAGTCAGGAAAAATCACTCAGGTGGAGACTATGCATTTTGATGTTAACAGATTCCACTCTTACGGATAGACAACCAGTTAACAACATGAGATGAGGCGGTGATGGTTTTCGAAATGAAATAATGTTTGATGTAACCTCGAGTTTCTCTCTGAACTTTGGCCATGTGGTAGAAAAGCTAGGAGGGGAGCAGCTCTGTCAAGCACAGAATTACACACGAGGGGGAAAAAATAATATAAATACTAAGGGAGAAGAAGCCTGTGTTCTCTCGCATGATATTTAGCAGCAAGAGCAAAGAGAGGGATGTTTCTTTCTTTGTGTAATGTGCAGTAGTTACAATAAACACAAGATTTCCAAATCTCAGAGGACTCTCTTGACAGTTGCTTGATAACAGCTTTTTTCATTCCATAGTTTTGACAGTTTGTGTGTGTTGCCATATCTAGTGTAAACTAAAACATCACTGTCATTCTGTTTTTCTTTTGTATGTGGCTTCTTTTTTTCATCTTTAAGATAATGAAAAAGATGGGCTTTTCACTTGTAGACTAGAGTAAGGCAAGTTGTGTGTGGAGATTAGCATGTGTTTATGAATTTTGAAAGATTCAAGTTGACAGCAGAACACTGCTTTAAATAATTTTTTCTCCATATTGCTTCGGTAAAAGTATAAGTGGGATGTGTAAGTTTTCTCTTAATCTTTTGATAAATAACAAATCTTAGGCATCTGTGTGGGTACCTATATTATTTATCTGTGGTTATTGAAAATGAACGAATATAATAAACATCTCTAGCACTCCTGGCTGTGCAACCTTTGTGAGATGGAAAGCATGCTCACTCTTCCTTGTCAGTTACCGAGGTCCTGCCCTGTGCCATCTACCTGGGTGCTTTTAAGACCCCAGATATGCTTCCCACTGTCACCTGATCGATCCCCCATTCCACCTGCTTCTGTCAAGTTCTTAGCTAAATGATGTCATTGGTCTCTTTTTAGAAACAACAGGGTTTCACAGTTGTGGTTTATTTATCTGATCTTTGTTTTTCGGGAGTAACTAACTCCAGAAACTACATCTGCACCGTTTGCACGGCTGCAGGGGAAGTGATGGGCCAGGCTCACAGCAGTCTTACTCATCAGATACAAACTTGCGATTCTCCAGATTCAGGAAAGGGGCCCGTACCTGGGAGACCTGCTCCCCTCCAGCCCTGATAACGCTGGATTTGTAGAAACCTCGGTGAGGTTATTTTGCCATCAAACCAAATTTGCTGTAGTGTAGCAGAGCTCCCAATGCCGTCATCTGGCATGTTACAGACAAATTCCAATTACTTTTCTACTTTGAGCTATTGTTAAACACTACAAGCTAGCTGACAGTAAAATTATAAATACAGGTGTTGTCACACTACACTATAATCAGAATTTTAATTTGAATTTTCATTTGTAAAGCCTTTTTTTTTCCCCAGGAAAATGGGAATAGAATTAGTTTTATTGACAGTAAAAAGACATTTTGAAAGCTTCCTAAATCATTACCTGTATTTAACAGGAGGAAAAATTGTATATGTCCATGTAAAAAGAAGAGTTTTATTATCACATATTTACTCATTATATTTGGTGGTAAATAAAACGGGGAAGACATGTTTGACAAATGATTGACGGAACTCACTAGGTTTTTGCTTCATCAGAACAATAGACAGACATAAATATATATTTTGCTTTTGTTTTGTGCTGCTATTGCTAATGCAGACCCGTAGACAAAATCTTCTAGCAAATTAAGTACAGCCTGTTAGGAGTCTGCACGCTATGCTAAACTTTTTATTTGGCAATTTTCTCTTCTTACCCAGATTCATCATCTGTGGCGCTCTTTTCTTCCCCCTTTGCATGGTGGTTGGAGTGGGTTCCCCCTTCTCGAGTCCTTTTTTTTTCCCTCAAGGCATTTAGTGTCGTGTCTGCCAGATTTCAGTGATGAGCAGCGAATTGCTTTTAAAGTGGGCATTATGCCAGTTCAGCAGCACAATGGAAAACCAATCTTCCACCATTCTACTTTTGATGCTGTTATTGTAGCATTTTAGATAACTGCTGCCACAGGGAAAAAAAAAAAAGAAAGAAAAAAAAAAGATGTGCTCAATTGCTACCAGTTAGTCAAGTTAAATCCAGAGTAGCATTAAAATTACTCTGAAAACTGTTTGTCAGAGGTCATGTGCCGTCTCTGGCTGCCGCACATAGGATAGATGTTCTGTTCTGGTGGGGTTTTTTTCCCCTTTATTATTACTGTGACTGACCAGCTCTCTAAATAGCCCTTCACTACCTGTTTACTTATTGTCTTCACCTCCCTGTTGAAAAAATGTGTCAAACAGAAACGTTGAAAAGTTTCTTTAAAGTGCTGGAAATAGCAGGAGAGTGAGTTGTTCAGGGTGCTAGAGTTTGTACAGTGTGAAAGCAAAAAAAAAAATTGGGGGAGAGCAAGAACATAATTCTCTGGTTTCTATAGCAAGATTACTGTTTTCTTCTTTTTATCTTCACTTTTCAACCACTGGGTTCACTGTTCTCCTTTTTTTTAATAGCGCAAATGGAATTTATCCTCTCCATCTTGAGTCCCATCCCCCGCCCCCCACTGGCTTTGCTTGTGAATGAAAGGGACTCCTACTATGACTATAGGACAGATGACAGCTGTATATGTTGTATGTGATGTATTTTGGAGTGAGCCACATTTTTAAATTCAGGGCCAATAGAGGGGCTATTTTGAGGGTGGCAGTAGCACTATACTTCAAGCTTGCTCCATTTCCTCAATTTATTTAGACTTTAAAAAGTACATAAATAACCTACAATATGTGCTCAAAATGATTGAGTTGTGATGTATTAGATGTACTATAGTAATAAAAGCGACTTAGTTTTATGGACTGCCTTTCTTCTAAAGAGTGTTTATCTCTAATGGATTTTTCTCTTTATGTTAATCATATCTTATTATATTATCAGACTCTAAGTCTTATAAAGGCAGGCATTTTTGTCCTGTATCCCCAGGGCTTAGAACAGTGTCTGGCATATAGTAGGCACTCAATAAATATTTGTTGACTGAGTTAATAATTCATGCTTCTCCTGTCGGTTCATGGAATTATAGTGTATTTACTTTTTTATGTTGTGTTTTTATCCATCTAGAATGCCAAACTGTGCTCCTGAAGTATAGCAGTCATACTAATTTATTTTTTCATCCCTTCTTTTACCTCTCCCTCCTTCCAAATTGTACTTGACACGCAGTGGGTACTCAGTAAATATTTGTTGAGTGAATAAATATCAATTTGTTGAGGGAAGCCCAAACATAGGTTCTTTGCCAATGAGGGGTACGGTCAGTTAGTGGTAGAGATGAGGATAGGTTAGGGCACTGCTGGTCAGTATTTACTAAGAGTCTACAAGTTCTCGGCCTTGTGGTATTCCAGAGTTCTTACCCAGGTATTATATTGGTTTCCTAGGCTTATTATTTTCAACCACATTTCACATCCATATTCTCTTCCGGTTTCTAGTTTAAAAGCATTTTAAGTTTTACTGAAGCATGGAAGAAGAGGCTCTGATGATGATGTAGTCAGCATTCATCACCAGCCCATTCGCTAATGCCATCTAGATGAATCCATCGCAGGCTCTCGAGGGTGAGCGGTCCTGTCTTAATATGGGAAGGAAACTGCCCTGCACGGCAGCAGTTAGATTTCCCTCGGCACCACTTGCCTTTCCTGTGGAATCATGGCTTAGACATTGTCATTCTTTCGTGTCCTCTACTACCTGCTGCCCCCTGAACTCCCTGCTTTCATCTGCAAAGTGAGGGAAATGAGGGCCCAGAGGCTGCTTAACAAGGTCAGAGGCTTCAGAGAATTCAGTGACTTAATCAAGAATTGTACCGTGTAAGAAACACACTGCTTTCCCTTTTAATCATTGAGTCGTAAATGTGACATAGCTTTAAATGGATAGCAACAATTTGCAAATCAATAAGACCCATTTTGTAATTAGCTTTGGACTCAGCATTAAAAAGTATACATTGTGGATTATGATAGTAAAAATGCAAGGCAGTGTGGGGGTTCTTTCTTGGCAGCGGAAAAATGTGCATATTAAACATACAGAAATGGAGGTGGTGAGTTTCTCTAGCTACTAACAGATTCTCTCAAAAGAATGCCTTGATAGAGGCCATTTTTTAAAGCAGCAGATAAAAACAATTTTCTTAAGTTTTACCACAAAGATGTTATACATTGATTTGAGAAGAATCCAGAATGTGAAATAGAACATTCCCTGATGTGCTCATTCCATGAAATAAGGATTCAGATTTTTATTTGAGCAAATTTAAACGTATATAAGTTTTGCCATTTATGCCCTAGCATCAACATTTTGCACGGGGGGAAAAAATGAGCATGTTTATTCTGGCATCCTGCATCAACATCGGCTGAAATTCTAAAGACTTTCAGTTGCCTTGATCAAAGGTGGATAATCTTATAGAAGAGTGCTGAGGCGAGCTTGTGCATTTTTCAAGCTAAGTCGTGTAGGCTGGGGGGGGTAGGAAAATAAGGATTTTTCTTTGGGTCCCTCTACACAGAGAGTTCAGAGGAAAGAGCACCAACTTAGATGTTTAGCCTCGCAAAAAGCCTGCTGCTCCATTTCCTTGTGGGCCTAGTGTCTCTTCTGTTTAACTTACCAGGTTGTTGTTCGGTTGAAATAAGAGGATGTGTCTGTTTTTAACTCTCTCTGTATCAGGAGTTGACAAACTTTTTTCTATAAATGGTCAGATAATAAATATTTTCAGCTTTGAGAGCCAGTCTCCTTTTCAGCTACTGAGCTTTGCCCTTGCAGCCATCCACAAAACAGCAACAAATGGGCATGTCCATGTTCTGATAAAACTTTACTGACAGAAACAAATGGCTCTCTAGATTTGGCTTTCAGGCCAGAGTTTGCTAACCACTCCCATGCAAGAAGTAAAACACAAAATGCCAAATATTTGGTTATTTGCTTCTAGTACATAACCCCCATCTGAGAGTCAGCCAGAATGGTCAGCACTTGGCCATCCTTGTAAGGAAGAAGTCTAGAAGGACCGTGTCTTTCAAGAGAAAACCTTCTTCAGTAGTTTTAGGTCAGCCTTCCCAAAGTCTTGCTCAATTCTATAGGGAGAATTTAAATGCCATTGAGCTTGCATTGATCAGTGGCCTAAGTCAGTGGTCCCCAAACCTTTTTGGCACCAGGGACAGGAGCTCCTATGAGAATCTGAGGCCTGATGATCTGAGGTAGAACTGAGGCAGTGATGCTAGTGCTGGGAGCAGCTGCAAATATAGTTGAAGCTTCCTCGCTGGTTCACCGCTCACCTCCTGCTGTGAGCCCCGGTTCCTAACAGGTCATGGTCTGGTACCTGTTGGGTACACCTGGCCTAAGTCTCACAAGAGCTTCCAGCTTTTCTCTAGGAAACTGTTCCTTCCTTAGGGCACTCAGTTGACTTCAATCCTTGATGTTAGTTGTGGTAGAGAATGGATTCCAGGATCAATATAGCTAAGTAGGGTAGAGTGTGGCTACTCATTACCTCCCCTGGACAACCCTGGAGTCTTTGGTGGGCGAGATGATTTGATAAAGAGGGACGGTGGTCATCTTGGTGATCAACCAAACCATCAAGTTAACGTTTCAAGATATTTGGTCAATTCTGATGAAACCAGTGGAGAATCCTACTTAAAGAGTGTCACTGATATATCCTGGAATACACCATGATCTTTAGGTTATCAAGAGAGTGCAGCATATCAATCAGTTCATAGACTTTAAGGAGGTAAAAGTTGCTAATCCTAATATCCTGAAAACACTGGTATTTTGGACGCCATGGTTGGTTCCTTAAATGCCTGGATTACTTTAATATTTAGCTTTTATTTGATGAGTCAGTAACCCAAAACCATATCCAGTTTCCATGAACATTAAATCCAGAGCAGCCCCCCCAAAGATGTATCTGGTACAGAATTTGCCTTTGTACATTTTCCTTGGATAATGAGTTTGATGCTAAGCAGTCATTTAAAAGTCTGCCTTTGACTTTTTCTGCTTTCTTTCAGATTTCTTAAGGCCTTAGATTTTACCCCATCTCTTAGGTG